>VXBB01000563.1:225854-287748 GCA_013399915.1 Illadopsis cleaveri | reverse complement strand
GCTTGGCACTTGGACTTATTAAACCTCATCCCATTGCACTCTGCCCATCTGTCCAACCGTTCCAGGTCTCTCTGCAAACCTCTAGATGCACAACAAAATAGACAGAAAATGTTTTTTACAAGCAGCTGATATTTTAGGATAGGTTTATGAAGGCCTTATCTTCAACTTTGTGGATAGTTCTTGTTCTTTTAAAGGCCTATAGGTTGCTGCTGAGAATGTAAAAACACAGCAGAAAATAGTCAACTTGGCTAGAAATTAGAAAATAGCCTCAACTACTAATTGATGTATTTTTAACTGAAAGAAATGTTTATTGTTACGGCACATATTGCTTGCCTGCTGGATAGCTTTGCATTCAAGAGAGTCCCTGAAAAGAAGTCTTCCAAGACACCATAACTTCAAAGCAGTAATCACCAGAAAGGCTGCAGCAAAGCTGGAGACACTGTGGGATTAGCAGGATGAAGCTTCTGATGCTATAAAGAATTAGAAGCAGGACACACTTTACTGCTTTTTTAACTGTGCACACATAAGTTACCCACGCATGCAGAGAGTCCTGTGTCTGCTCAGTCACAGGGTTTGGGAATTCAACCAATAGCCAGGGTCTGTGCATGAAATGTGACAGCCATGCTTATCTGTTACAACAATGTCTTTTAAAGAATTTATTTAAAATATTTTTTTATTTTTTAATTTGATCAATGGTTTATGCAGCATTAAAAGTAGGTTTCTTCAATTGCCATAACACAGCTTTCAAGCCCATAAATCTTACAGCCATTGGAATTTCACTTGTTGGAATCAAAGTTTTGCAATTGTCTTAGTCACTGTTTGCAGCGTTGTTTAAGAAAGGGAAAAAATAACCCGTGGTGAATTATGAGTGCTTCTCTGGATGGCCTAACCTGCTCTTTCATGAGTCTGTTTTGTCCATTTAGAAATATAAAATGTCACAGTGTGATATTTTATATTTCCAGTGTAGAAAGGTGTTCTCTGCTGAGCTGAGGAATCAGAACCACATTTCTCCATACAGGCTATCCCACTTGAATTTCAGCCACTTTTAGAGAACTTTAGGGCATGAGAATATAGATATTGCACTGAAAGAACTGCTAGGATTTGGGGTTTTTGCTTGTTTGTTTGTTTGTTTGTTTCTCAGAATAAAGAATTAGTTAAAAGATGTTTGAATTCAGCATCAAAGCCATATGCACCTTCTGTGATCTAGCAAATATGCCCAGACCCAAAAATCCCTGTCATCTGTAATGGAGATCTTTAGTGGTTCCCAGGAAAGTAACACCATTGTACGGTGGTTAGGTTCAGAACACAGATCTGGAGTGAAAGGAGTCAGTGTTTGTACATTTAATGGTCTCTAGCTGAATGACATTGGTTAGGGAAGGAGGGAAAGTTTGAGACTAGTAACAAGTAGCACATTATTTTTTTCTGTGCTTCCTCCTTTGCCTCACTCAGTTTACCTTAAAATTCAGCCGCTAACTGCCACCACTGATTTTCTTGGAGAAGAGAGTAGGATGAAGAAACACAACGATTAAATGTAAAAGATAAGCATGCATTGCATTAGGAGCTGCATTCAGTGTGTTTTGGTAACAGGAACTACAGAAGAAAATTAAAAAGAGGTGATTCAGGTCTACCTAATCTTTAAAGTCTGAAACCACTCCCAATTCCTACCATCTCTACCTCTGCCTCACATACAAATACAGATTTCATTAATAAAATGGGATTTTTTAAAGCTCTTTATTTCCAGTTGATAATGCTAGTGCCATGACACTCATATTTAATGTTCGTTATGCTCCCATATGTTGGACACATGGTTAGCAGCTCTCCCAACCATCAGGATTCATGTAATCACAGCAAAGCAGCCATCATAAATAAAGCAAACATGACAACTGAAACTACATTATTTCCTCCTCATGGTAAACTAGGATGATGAAGAGGTGCTCAATGCCATTCTTCACCTAACAGCAAAAGGCTTGAGCATGGTAGACCTTGGCCATGAGGGTACTTGGAAAATGGTTCATTTGACCTTTTCATTCTCTTGTATTTGATAATCTTGGCTTAATTCCCAATCTTATGGTAGTCAGCCCCATTTGTGAGTGATCGGTACCTTCATGATGGCAATTCCACATCCTTTGCTTCCAACTGTTTTTAGTTTTTATTTAGTTTGCATGTAAGCAGGTCACTGTCAGTGGCTGAGTTGTTCAAGGGAACTTGGAACATGGTTGGAATCTGCCATTGACCCTAGGCATGACAAACTGGCAGACCTTTTAAGGGATACAGTAATTTTTTATTTAAAAAGTACACTTCTTCTTTGAGATAATTCCTGAATATCATTATTTTTTAAAGAGTATTGAAGGTAATTGCATCAAACAAATCTGAATTTTTAAGTGTATGCATATGTATCCATATGGCAGTGTAGTCAGTGTGTTCTGCTGGGTTTTTTGTTGTTGCTACCTTTTCTTTAGGGCATATCACATTGCCATCCTATTTGTATCAAGCATGGTAGAAATATAATTCAATCTAATTCTTGGTTCCATTAGCCTAAAATGTTGGATTCAGGTGTCTTGTTTGTTTGAGATAATGTCCTCTCCCTGATAGCCTTGATAGCTTCTGGCTTGGATGGAGAGGTACCTTAAATTCTACAGATAGTGACACTTGGCTAAGAAAATAACGAACATACTCATCTCCTTTGTGGATCATGTGGAACTGTCTTTCTTAGACATCTCACACTTTCATGGGATTATGGTAGCATCCTCTGAATCTCCCTTACCTTGCCCTTCTCCTTCCATAAATCTGAGTCTGTTACTTCAAAAAACTGAAAAGTTGCCTTTAAGGTCTTTGTCCTACAGATCCAGGCATTGTCTATTTGCATCAAAAAATAAGTAATTGCATAAAAATTATATCACATTACAAGTGATAGAGCATTACAGATGAGGTGAGAACTGGTTTAGTGAGCTTACCAGCAAACAGGCCGGAAGATTCCAAGTTCCAAGAAGTTTGTTTTGGGTTGATAGTGTTGGTTGTTAGTGTTGATGGGTTCTTTCCAAAAAAATTTGAATGTTCAAAAATTAGGTTTTTTTCATGTACACCATGAAAATGAAAACAAAGCCTTTTCAACACTTCCACAGAGCTGCTGTTTAGAAGCCTGATTTGAAGGCAAGTCTCCTCTTCATCGTGAAAAAGCTACTTCTCTTCTTTGGTGGTCATCTTTCTGCCTGTGCCCTTCCTCAGTTTAGCAGATAATATAGGCTTAATCACATTTTGATAAAATAAGCTTCAGGTCAGCTTTACTTGCAGTCCTGTGACTCTCAGGACTCTCACATCAGAGAACTAGTACCCAGATTCTTTGGATGGCTCCTGAGTTGCTGCACAGATAGCAGCATGGTTTTATTGCATTTGGTGAATGCCAATGTGCCAGTAATTAGAAGCATATCATTATTTCCCCTCCTTAGCAATTCACTAAGCACTTTTATATGACTTTCTTCTGTGGGTTAACATATTTGTATTTTTTACTAATGAGTTTATTATCAGACTGTATTATGTTTAAAAAGTGTACTAATGTGTGTATGTGTATGCACATGCACCCCCAGAGTAAGTTTTGTGCCACAAATCAAATACTCTCATCAGTTACACAGTGCTTTTCTTAAACTAGAGTCATAAATATTTCTTTACCAGACAAAACCAATATTTCAGGGCAATACAGTTTATTTTGTATAACTTCCTTCAAGCACATTGTGTCTATAATCCGTTAGAGGTAATTAACAGTCTTGCAAATTTTAAAATACTCTGAAAGGTTTTAATTTGATGGAAATTCTAAACAATGGTATCAATATACATGCTCCTTAATTCACATGCATCCTAAAGGTAAAAGGGCAATTACACCTGTGCAGCTATTTACATTATTGTAAGTATCGGTTTAGTGAACTCTGAGTGAGGAGGGATACTGGTATCTTTAGGAAGGGATATTGGTGTCTTTGTTCATTGATTCTCAAAGACCAGCACTGTGATTATTCTGCTTAAAAAACTACATACACATGTTTGGACTATTGGAACAGTAGGAGGGACAAGGATTTTTGCTTGTTTTTTTTCTATTTTTTTTTTTAATCAATATGGGACTAGCTAATCCCAGTACCAAAAGACAGCTCTATCATAAAACTGAAATTAGAATAATTAATCCCATTATTGTGGTGCAATAGCTATATTTTATTAAAATTTCACAATAGTACTGCTGAGTCTTCCTGGTGAAGCACTCAAGCTGCCTGATGAACTCAGCAGACAGCTGCTCACCACCACGCACTTGACTTGTTCCAGCAGACAGTTCCTGTAAAGACACATCATTGTTTTGTGCAGTGTAAAGATTTTTTTTTTCTTTGCTTGCATTTAAGGACAAAACCAGGTCTGAATTGTGATATTTTTCCTTTGCCTGCACTGTGCAGATCTGTCATACACAGGAGGGCAGCTTCTCTGGCCGCACGCAGTCCGCAGGCAGCCTGCCGGGTATCCCTGTTCTGGCCAGTTTGCAGCGCTGGATTTCACATCCCCACACAGGGTTGGAGTGACCTGGTGTGCTTCACATGTAGGATTACTGATACTATTAAGGAAGTAGTGCTTCTTTGCCCTTCCCTTTTTAAGCCCCCTATTTACTGTACACACCTCCTTTTATTATGCGCTTGTCCTTAATAAGAGCTTTAAAAATGAAATAAATTGCCATCATGATTGTTTCATTTTTGTGATTCAAATGGATTTTACTGGAACTATAAGGACAGAATGTAACTCAGATTACTTTAGAAGTATTGATGGAACAGTCAAGGATCTGAAGAAACACCAATTTCTTAGGAATGGCAGTCTAGCCTCCAACTGCCTGGAGGCCTTGCAGCTACACCAGTGGCTGGCAGCAGGGTTAGATGGAAGGAATGACCATTTCACACACTCTGGGCCACTGGTCATCAGCAGGTTTTGATGTCAGGTTTATATGTATTTATACTCTTTGTTGTTTTTGGAGCAATCATTGTAGCTTTGCAGCTTTCAATACCTGTGTGAAGACTAAGCAGGAGTGCAGATAAAAAGAGTAAGCTTAAGACACAGAGAATTCAAGTTCTGTCACATGGAACAGCTAGATTGTTCCCATCCTGTTCCAGCCACTGGAAGCCAAGGGAGCTTTGTGATTCATAGAAATTCCTCATTTCTGTGTCATGTGTGAGTATAAATCCCACTTCATGACATATTATTCAATTTTCAAGATTTTTTTAAAAGGAAATATGATGAAGGACATGATAGTCCGTTCCAAAATGTTTGAATTTTGCAATCTACCCATAAATGGCATGAGAGGGCCAATTCTCTATATACAATTTATTACAAATTACTAAGTGGTAGGACAAAAAAAGGCAAATGCCATTGACAGTCGTGTTTGTGCCATCCTGTTAACTTTAATTTTATGTAGCTAGAAACCTTAATTTCTTACCTGTTATTTTTTATCTTTTTTTTTCTAAGAGGTCATCATTATTTTACTGTGTCTTTTTATAGGATGGGAAGGGCAACTATTTTTTTTTCCACAGATTTGTAATATTAGCTGTAAGCTAATGCTGTTTTCCATAATTCCAGTGCTCCATTCAAATAGCTTGAAATATTCAGGTGTATTCTCATCTTTCAGAAAGGGAGAACCCTGGAATAGAAAGTTCTTCAATCTCCTAGGGGCAAGAAGGCAATTTAAGCTTCCCAGAACAACTTCAAGTGTAATGATAGCTACCAGTGTTATTAGAGTAGCATTTTTTTCCAGAAGGTCAACTGTAATGACCTTCATATCCTGGATTTAGATTCAGAGGTTGTTGACACAACCTTATTAACACAGACAAATGTCTCCATCTTTACTTATAGTTTAACAACACTATAATGCACAAATGCTTCAGCTACTAAGACAAAGAACAGCAGGGGAGATTAATTTTCACATAACAGTTCCATTGATAAGGAAGGAAGATGTTCAAGTGTTCAAGAAAGCTGTGGGCATGGAATAATTAAAACTAACAGAAAAATATTCCAGTGAATACAGTCAAAAAGCAGTTCTTTAATTTTTAAATTTGCACAGCAATAACAGAGACAAATGAGCCTCTGAAATATTTTGGAAAATGTCACTTTGCAAACCTTGTAGATTGCTTAAATGTTTATTAAAATAGACCAAAAGCCAAAATTCTCTGTGTAAAATAAATACTTTGTCTTTGCTAAGTAACAATATTTGTGAACAAAACATAAAACTATAATTTTCATGTGTCAAACATAGTAACATTTAAGATTAAATGTTGGAGTCAGACTTGGCATTTTTTTTCATCTTCCTATTTACAAGCTTCTCATTAAGACCATTTACCTCACATTAGCTATCAAAATGACTAACATTTTTAAAGTTTGCTCCGTGACTAAAATAAAAACAACAGAAATGTCCTTTCACCATAACTTAACAAAAAGCAGAACCATACTTTTATCATCTAGGAGAACATGCTGTTATAAATACAGCTGGTTTTCATCTACAATTATATAAATAACAAGCATGCTGCCATTCACAAGGATTTTAATAGACAATTATATATAAGCAATATCATGATCTAGAAGAGGATGGCATGAGTTTTTATCTTTCATTTTTATTGTACTTATTTAGGATCTTTGTCTTCATCCGAAAATTGTGGAACAGACTTCTTTGCTACAACATTATCCAGCCGCTGTCCTTGCAGATATGGGTTCACACTCTGAAAAAGTTTAAAATTATTTAAAATTATTAGAAACAAGGAAACAGATAAAAGGTAACCAGGATTAGTGAACATATTTACATATTAGTGAACACATGTGAATATATTTCTTATCTGTCAGATATTTACAGAGTTGGGATAAAATTGCTTCCAGGGAGTAAATCTAAAAGTCAATCAGTGTTTTGTTTCTAATAATTTTTTTTTGGCACAAGAATTCAATCCACTGAAAGGAATACAAGTGAAGGAGGACTATCAGGAATATAGAACAATCTGAATTAAACACTACCTTTTTGCTCCACTCCTCAATTCCTCAGCTCAGCAGAGAAGCAGCAGCAATTCTAACTCCCTAATTCTTGAGGCAGGACAGAACTTGTTAGAAAAGTACAGGTAAGCTTTAGTTTAAATCACTGGTCCCTGATGGACGTTGTGCTGGGATACGAATTAGAGACCACAATACCATTTACAAAGCCTCTTGTTCAGCCTGTCTCCTCTCCAGGAAACCCCTCCTTGCTTCCTCTCTTGATGCCGAGATAAAAAACTGCTGGCAAAGAAGCAGAGCCAAACAAAGTTCTGGCATAAAAAATGGCTCTCGTAGCACTGCCAGAAGAAGGGAATGCTGGAAAGAAGATTCCTGGAGAGGGTTTAACTTCACTTTGCACCATGCAAGCAGCACAGCGTGAGGCTGAAGATGAACAGATCCTGTCTCAAAACTGCTAGGAGATCGTAGATGGAGTAACGTGGAAAGCCTATACTTGAATTTATCTATACCAATGGAGTAAAATGCATTTACTGTGTTTGCCAGTGGCAAGCAGTTCAGTGGAGCTTCAGTACTAAGTATCATTTACACCTGCTTTCTGGCCTCTTAAAGCTTCAGTGTAAGCAAATTCAAGTGTATGTTGTCTCCTTCACACAGATACAGTCAAAAATTCTAGCATGAAGGGTTTTGATGCTAACAAAAAAACCTGTTTGCCTAAGGACAAACTTCAGAGGAATGCGAATTTTCCAGTATCTCCTGATTCCTCTCTGGCTGACTGTGTCACAGAAATTACTTTACTTGAGATATTTCTGTGCTTCTTTCACCAAAACTTAAGAATTTAAAAAAAAAAAAAGAAAAGCGCCAAAAAAAAAAAAAAAAAAAAAAAAAAAAAAAAAAAAAAAAAAAANAAAAAAAAAAAAAAAAAAAAAAAAAAAAAAAAAAAAAAAAAAGCTTTCAGAATCGGCATGAAATATTTATTTTCAGCTGTCCCAAGTTTTTGTCGAATCTCTGGAAAACATTTGAAGTTTATCTGACTTCAAGCTTAAGCCCTTGGGTTTCTCCAGATTTGTGGATGCTATCATTAATACTCAGTCATAGCACAGAGCAGCCCTTTTGCTTGCTTCTGTTGGGTTTTGGGTGTTTTGCCTGCTGCAAGTGAAAACATAAAAATATTAAGAACCAGAAATGAATGTGGAAAAATCTCTGAAAATAAACTAACTCCAATGCTTTAAATTGTTAGAAATAAGATGTATGTAAATTATTTGTTTGTGTTTGTTTAAAGAAGTTCTGTTTACTGTTAATTTAGTGAAATTCAACTGTTGCATAAACTTCTAGGAATTATTTGAAGATTCCTAGGAAGATTAACTGGTCTTTTTCTGGAATGGTACTTGCTTGCTACTTTTTGAAATAAAGTAGGAGAGAATGAGACTACATAAAATTTTGAATCCGTGTTAACCAACAAAAGAAAACACAAAATGTAATGCAAAACACTTTGGCTGATTTGATTGAAATATGTTTAATCCTATGCAGCTGTGCAGAATTCAAAGCAATTCATGTTGTTGAGCACCTTGGTGCACAGCTCTGAGCCCACGGCAACTTAGTCATCACAGAAGTGGTCCTGACACTTTTGGATAGGGCTGTCTGCAAGCATAGAACTTTTAAAAAGGGAAGAATTGCTAATTAAAATTAGCTGTCACTGTAAACCTCCTTGTCTCACGGTGTGAGTGCTGCAGAGAAACCAACACAGAGCAAATGGTGAATACATCCCTTTGCTGTACACACTGATGATGTGCATGCATGCTTGCATGTGTGCTTAAAGGGGTACACATAAATATATGAATATACACACATGCTTAGAAGATGGGGTTTTCTAGACTCCAGGAGTGCCTCTGTGACTGTTTCACTATAGTCTTTGTATAGACACAACAGGGTTACTACCTACACTGTTACAGAGGAGTTGTTTTACCTCAGATGGGGACATTCAGATGCAAAAAAATCAATCTGTTGCCAGATCCCAAAACCATGTCTGTGTAGAAAGGCACAGAGGAGTGGCAGGGAGTACAAAAGGCAGGAGGAGAATCCAGTGGACTTTTTGATTTCTAGGAAAACACACTCTGCTGCTGACAGTTCTAGGTTACTCTTCTGCTGATAAAGTGGAAATTCTGAATTGTTCATTAAAGCATTAGTAATCATTACAGTATTACCCTAAAATAATTTTAATTCTAATGAATTTAGCATTAAGTGACGTTGGTGCTAGGAAAATAAGTCTGCTGTAAAGCAATTCACCTTCAAGATTCTGGGCTACCCCTGGCCACCTAACTGTCAAGTACTTCTTTTGTGTTCAATTATGTCAGTCAGCTCACAGAAAGAAAATGTTCTTTTTTCTTTTTTTTTTCCCTCATGTGTACGTTGCACGAATTCTACTTTAACATGCTGTTCTAGCTATTAAAAATATTCTGCTGAACTATTTCCAGAGTGAATGAATTCTCCTTACTTAAAAATAAAGTCAAGTGCCAACCCTTTTTTACTTTTCAGCTAACAAACTGAAAAATCAAATGTAAGTATGAAACAGATACTAAACTCAGGTCAGATGATTAACTTATGGTTGAAGTGTCAACTGCCAGTGATGTCTGAATCAGGAAGATCTTCTCCCTTTCTAGCAAAGACCTAAAGTTTGAAAGTTAATAAATAAATAATCTTTGCTTATGCTTGTTATTTTAAATTATATTTTCTTCATTTACAGTATAAACTGTGCTGTCATATTTTGAAAAGCTACTTCCTGGCAGAGAGCTAGACTTTTCCTTTTTGTAAAAATAATACACCAGCAGCAAAGCTAAAGACTTTGACTCTTTCTGAAAGTGATTTTTTTTTTTTAATAAAAGAAAGGCTTTTACCAAAAAAGAGAGCAGTGAGGCAGACTGTGCAGAATCTCTTTATGTGGGTTGCCTTCCTTGTTACAGCAGCAGAACAATGAGAGCCCTTTCATCTTTGTCTTTCAAGAAAGTGGGACACAGAGATAGGAGTTTCATTTGAGGTAGGTCAGATAAAGAACCATTCCTAGTGTTATTTACACCCAAAAATATATTCACACACATAAACAGTGGTAACTAAATTTACTAATATTTTTAGTAGGAAATTTCAAATTCTGTTTAAAAGATATTTAAATAATTTTAAATGGCTTTAAGCAAATAGGATGAATTTTAAAAGACAGATAATATGAAGTTTTGTTATATTCTGCACTTAAGTATATCTTCTGAAAGTAAGAGACTATTTTGAGAAACAAATCTTGTACCCAGTGTTCAGTCCTGAAGCTGGCTATAGTAGTTTATCACAGAGAGTCCCTGACTTCACATATAATCTAAAGTATAATACGAATGCATCAGACTATGTCTTCATTTTAACAACATGGTTTTAATTTTTATTAGGTCTCTAGATTATATAGGGGCTATGAGATATTCCAATAGTTACCCTCTTTCTTCTTTTTGGACCACCATTGATTTTCTCAAAGAGTAAATTCTTGCTCTGGAAGGGAAAAAGAAACCAACACAGCCATCAAATCCATTACACTCTTCTATTAAAATACTACTTCTGCTATTAAATATTATCAAGTCTAGAGAAGTGTGTCATTTTATGGGAAAAATAAACCACAAATAAATATTAGTGTATTCCTGCTAGTATTTGCAGTTCTTCAGGAGCAGCCACAGCCTTATCAACAATTTAAAAGCCAGTGATTTTCCACTATATTAGCCCCCATGTTCAGGCAATAAGTGCTTCAAGTACATACTGTATAGTCTGGATGTTCCCCATCATGTGATGCATGGTATAAATATATAAATACTTTTTTCTTGTTTTTAAGGAAAGTCAGAAGGAAAAAGAAAAATAAGAATGTGAGGGAGAGGAAGCAGGAGTCCTGCCTCTGGTTTATCTTTCTACACATTTGAGGTGACACAAGAACAGGAGCAAAAAATATTTGCTTTACAAGGGATTTTCTAATTCCTTTTAAAAACAGAAATAGGCGTCATTCCTACTGTTTTGTTGTCTTTGCTTATTCCCTTCCAGATATCAACACTTCCCAGTACAAAGTTCTGCTGAAAGGAGTTCAACGCCAACTCTTCCTTTGTTTAAGTAGTGCCCTCAATAAAGTTTCTAAAAATCATTTGGTCTATAACATTTTTAATGGCAAACCTTTTAAAAACTGCCAGAAACATCTTGGCAGAAGAGAAAGTTATGATGATGAGAAAAGAAAAAAGAAAAAAAAAAAAACAACACAAAAAACCCCCTCTGACCATAGTTTACATAAGTGCATCCACACATTGTTGTATTTCTTATAAGTAGTGAATTCTAATAAAGTCTGGAATAACACACACATGTTCAACACATTTTGTTTCAATTCTGTGTTATGAAGAAAACCAAAACCAAACCCTAACCTGAAAATGGAAGGAGAGAAGAATTACATGTATAAAAGCAGAAGACTATATAAACAAGGCCATTAATTCTGCTATAAACAACTGACCTAACATTGATTATATAAATAGAAAGTGTAATTCTAGCACAAGACAAATTCACCAAACGCTTCTAACTCTCTCTGCAGCCTTGATATGAGAAAAAACAAACATTTTCAAGTGTTACAATGAAATCTGCCAAAATTGTCTGTTTTGTACTTCTTGCATTCATTAAACCTCAAATTCACAAGGCCTATCACTTGTCCAACCTCAGTTATTTTGTCTGAGCTGCTCAAAAGGGAACAGAGATGAAGTTGGCCAAGGGAGACATTCTTGGCTAGTCATTTATGCGAACTCACTTCAGGAAAACTTAAATTTTACATTTTAAAGAAACTCAAGGATGCATGAATTATTCTCCTTAGGAAAGAAAGCACCATCAAAACTTCTCTTTGTAAAGTATTTGACCTCATACTTTCATGAGTGGAAAAAGGGTGTTTCTGAAATAAAAGGAATTTCATGGACTACTGGAGCTACCATTTGTGTCATTCTGAAGAATTCCTGACAATTGAACTGTTCCTGCTCAAGGAAACTATATTTTGTTTAGTCTGTTTGAGAATGTTTTAATACCCTAAGTACTACTGTAGCATTACGTGGAGTACAAGGCAAATATGGTTGAGGAGCATGAGCTAAGAACATATTTGTATGATAATAGAAATGCTGAAAATATGTTCCACTGCGTAATGGCCTGACCTCATCAACCACCAAAATCTGCCCAGGAAGTGTCCGTCCTTCACTGAGAGGTTGTTAAGAATGAAGGCACAGAGTTTTCTTCAGTTAAAGATACACCTGATGTAGAGACATGCTGCATGTGATTTGCTACTTTTCCCTCACTCCTGGAGCTTCCTGTGCATCCTGTTGGCTACTTGGATTAGAGTACTACAGGCTGGGATTTGGGTGAAAAAAAAGTTGAAATGCTTTCAACAAACAAAATATGTAAGAGGTTTTTAGATTTGATTTGTAAATCATATATTGTAAATTATCTTTGTGCAAGTCTTTCTGGATGCCAACAACACTTGTTCAAACCATCTAAAGAGCCAATCTGCAAGATGCAAGAAAGGCACATTCAAAAAGCGTCTGTGTCCTATAAGGAAAAGTCTGAACTGGGGAAAAAACCCTAAAATCTCAGAAACTATAGTTGTACACAGGGATACAAAACTCCAAAAGTCATTAATCCTACTATTTCTGCTGTCCCCTCTATGTTCTCCACATATGAGGAGAGGGGAGGAGAGTATAAGCCATGGATCTCACTCTATAAACAGAGGCTGTTCCAGAGACTTCTCACAGGCCAGCATATTGATATATGGAGTTGTCCCAAAGACAAAAAATCTTCCCCTTTCTTCCCACTCCTAACCCAGTATATATTTATTACGATTTATATATTTGTATCTGCAGATGTATTAGCAGTATTTACACATAATATTAAGCATCTACATAACCCTACACTTTGCTGCACAAAGACAGCTTCTAAACTTGCTTGACCTTTATAAATTGTGTCTGTTATTCACAGGATACTGCAGAGGTCCCACAGCTTTGCAAGCATGACTGTCTGTCACCAAAACAAGCCAACCAACCAATCTGTTTCTGTCCCAGTAGGACAAGCAGGTCCTTTTTTTCTGACCCGCTAACGTAATCTGGGTTATTCTGTGGTTACACGAAGGAATGCATGTTGGCTCCTGGAAAGGACAAGTCACTGGGAGCTGTAACACCTCCTCAACCACACAGTGGTAGGAAAAGGCTGGGGAGAAGCTCCTCCAAGTGCTGGGAGCACATGGCAGCCTCCATGGGTCCAGGAGACACTGGCTGCAAGGGCTGCAGCTGGTGGTGACAGCCTGGTGCCCACTCAGCTTGCAAGAGCTGGTGGAAACACAGTCTGTTAAGCACACAGCCATCACAGCCCCTGGGCATGTGCACCCAGGCTCTTCAACAGGAGAAGCAGGAACAAACTGTTTGTGGGCAGAGGGAATTTTAGGTGCTGGGGGAAGTTGGAGGATGAGGATGCACACAGTTACCCACTGGGCAGCCCACAGCCAGCTGTGTTGGTTGTTTACAACTTAATGCAGCCAACAGTGAGTGCCCTAAGAGATGTGACCTCTTCAGAGAGATGTGATTCAGCTCTGCTTTATAAGGTCTCAAATAGCTCATATTTAGAGTGCTTATCTGATTTTCCCAGAGAATTAAAAATAACAAACCCAGCCACAAAAAGATACCACTGTATTTATCTTTTTACCATGTAGTAATATGCAAGTAGGAGATGATCAGGGCTGTTCTCCTGGATCTGGGCAGAACACTTGCTCATGTACATGACCAGCTGTTTCATCTAATTAAAAAGATCTGGAGTTGGCTAGTTTGCTAGATATGATTACTGTTTAGTACCTAAGAGTGTTTTAATCCATACATGAGCAGCTTTTTCCCCTGGATTAGTAGTGATCGATGGAGATACAAAAAAGCCCAGGATTCTCTAATGATTTACTATCATTTATTAAGTATATATGTTGCTGATGACAACACAGTATACGTATTGCTTGATTCTGAAAAATTGCTATAGGCCAAAGATTTACAGAAGTGCTTTTGTAGTATTCAGAATGGTATTATGAAAGTAAAGTACTCATGAATAGTGAGAAAACTAACAGCCTTATCTGGCATAAATAAGAAAGTTCACCATCTGGTGTTTTTTAAATGAAAACCTTTGATGGTAATTACTTAGAATGCAACAAGTTTCCAGAATTTGGATTTTTGGCATCATTCTCTCCAGAAATTTAGCACTCGCATAAGTAATTAAGACTATAAATCTTACACTGGTTTGATTATGAAGATGAATCATTGTCTCAAAATTACAGCAGCAGAAGAGACTGCCAAACATGTCCATTTATCGATATATGCTTGCAGAGCACTGGTCTAGTGCAATCTTAAGTGAAGCATTGTAACAATGTAAAATGAGATTTCATTATTTGCTCTACAAGCATAAATTATGATCATTGTTATTGTTTTCCTGGCGCCTGAAAATGGATTTGGGATTGGACATTTTAACTGATGTAATCCAAGATTAAGTGGCAGAGCTTTCTTTGGAGTCTCTAGCCTGCAGAAATAGTCTAACTGTAGTTATTAAAGTCCTTGTATCCTCAGAGCAAGATTTTTGCCCTTAATGTAGTTTGCTGTGTTTATTACATGTGATGTGTCAAACAGGTTTTCAATACAATACAGCGCATAATGTGACTGGAGGAAGAAGCAGCATCAAGTGCTCCAAAATCCTAAAGGTGGGGAGGATTTCTTAAAGCAAGTTGTCTGATCCTGTATTTTTTTAAAGTGTTTTAAGCTGCTGAACTCTGTCAATCTGTGTTTTATTTCTATTTTTTATATATGTAGCTGAACAGTGAATAGTCACTGAACCTGGATATTCTTTCAGATTAGGGCCATCTTATGTTTTGAAATCTTAAGATCGGCACTAATTTTGGCTACATGTTCACTGTAGTTTGAAATGTGGTTTTTTTGCATTTATCAAGCTGTCATGCTTTGGGACAGGTAATAGAACAAGGATTTCTACTTCCTGTTTTTCTGGGGTGTTTATCAATCACAAGCAATATTTCTATTTTTCAGGGCAAGTTCACCTTTTTTGAGAAGTTTCCCTTAGTGTGATAATTTTTCCAGCATTAAGGACAATATTGTCCTTGTGGTTTTGTAGTGCCCCACACAGCAGACAATACCCAGTTTCACATGCAACAAAAATAAGCAAGAAGCATATACTCACCCACTTGCCCCTGTTGGGATAGTCATGCTCTGGATCAAAAAGGTGTTGGTGCAGTTGGTATTCCCTGCTGAACTCTGCTGTGTCTGGGGTGTTTTCCAGACATCCATCATCAACTGCAAAATAAAGCACTGAGTGTTTAGTAGTTTTGAAACACACAATATGTGCCACATTAGTCAGCAAACTTCTAAAATGCAATCATGCAATTAAAAAAACATATAGAACTGGATGACTAGAAAATAACAGGTTTTTTCTTTTGAAACAAATTTTTCAGAATATATTTATTTATTTAAAAAACCCAAATCCTCAGAGCTTAATGAAAATTGAAGGAATTTACTTTCCAAGCTCTTTCCTTCCTTTGTGTTTCTTTTAATTATTGCACTTGATTTTACCTAGAACTGCATCCTGTTCCAATTCAGAAGGGATATTCTTTTCTTTTTTAAATGTTCACAAATAGTTTTAGAAATTGCTAAGGCAATACTTTTGAAGGTCATGGTAAAACAGTGCTGTGAGCAGACAGAATTTCTTTCACTGAGTAGCTCTTCCTCAAGCTCCATTTCTGGTTTGCTACTTTGTTCAAACTGGCTGAAAATTATTTCTGCATTGTAAGATCTCATAAAGCAGAAGTTTTATGATGAAGACATTCAAGTCTTATGATGAAGAGTGGTAACTAATCTGATTGGTCCAGAAACCTCCTTGAACCAACATGGATAGTTTTGTAGACAGTGTCACATCAAGATAGTATTCTTTTCAAAATCGACTTCCCTGTTTTTACCAAAATAAGTCATCTTTAGCTTAAACAAAGTTTCAGCAACTTAAGGCCGGAGTAGCTTTTTGGACAGAGTCTGCTCCTGGAGCCCCTACTGCTTTGCCAGCACGGGGAGCTTGCAATCCAAGTTCCTCTCAGACATAGCCAAGGAGATCCTACCAGCCAGGGCATGATGCTGGGCATTCACATAGCTGCATCTGCCAGAGCACACACCTGTGAACTTTCCCTTCTGTCCTTGTGTGTCATCATGTAAAAAGATCTGCAGATGGATCATCTTTTTCCCTCAGATGTGGGAAACACTAAAGACTTAAAATTGAGCTAATTCAGTGACCTGAGGAGGTTATTCTGAGTTCAACAGACCCAGCTTTCTCTTTTCTCGCTGGGATTGGGAAAAAATAAAACTGGCAAGAGAAAACAGGGGAAAACTCTTCATACTGGCTAACTAACTCAGAAACTATTAAAACAGAGATCATTTCAGTCTCATCAGGGACAAGGTTCTATCAAGAGAGAAACGGGTGACAATAGAAGTGTAGTAGACCTCAGAGCGTTTGTGTCTTCTGGTAGAAAACACAAAGGGCAACTGGACACATGGGTGTCCTCTATGACTGCTAATCCAAAAGTCTTCAACTCAAGTGCTCCAGGCTTATGTATTCCTGCTGTGGAATGTGCATATGTAGACAGTGACTGGAAAAATTGTTTTCCATTAAGCAAATTTACAGACCTGATTGAGGAAGGCCTCTGGTAATTTGTATGCATAATACAGTCACCACTTGAATTTCCATTTAAGGCTCTGAAAAACATTTTACTCTAATCCTAGCAGATACTATCTTCACTCACAGCATACCTATGACAGAGCCATTTATCTGAGCAGGCAGCAATTCCCTGCAAATTCCCCCTGTTCAGATCTGACTGTATTAGCTTAGCTAACAACTTTTATTTCACCTAAAAGAAAAATTGAAGGGATTTTCAAAGGCATTTCCCTGGATGCCATGTTTTTTATTTATTTATCTAATCATGAACAGAAGCAAGCACGGAAGACAGAAAGTCCATGAGTGTGCTTGTGTGTGTGAGAAAAATCTAAACCCATCATTTGCAACTTGTCACACAACAGCTATAGTGAACAAATTGGAAGATGAGGTATTTTTTCAGAAGAGATGAAGGCATCATCACCAAATGGGCTGTAATAGAAAACAGGAAGGGAGGACTATTTGAAATTTTGTCAAATTTTTGAATGAAATGCAAAAACACTTCACAAAACTTTTCATAACAAATATTATTTTTTGATGAATTCTAAGCTAGCTAGAATATTTTTAAATAAGAATACAGACAACTGTTCCACATTATCCAAATAACATAAAAGAAGACTAAACAGAAAACATTTTGAAAGGATCTCTTAGCTCACAAATAAAAAATGAGAGAAAAATAGAGTGCTCATTCCCAGTTCCAGTTCCCAAGGCAGCCAATGGGTGTTTTACTACTGCTTGCAGTACTGGAAGTCATTCCTTGGCTCAAATAACAGGAAAGAGATCCATTCTCTCAGGGTATGTGTGTATCATGGACATGCAGAGGTCAGTACTTGTGTGGTTGCAGGCTGAGGGACACCCTGAGTGTCCTCTGGCTCTCCAAGGCTGTGCTGCCCCTCTGCCAGGGCCAGCCTGCCTGCACTGCCTTGAGGTACAGCCATGTGCTTCTCCTTTTCTTGGCACAGATGCACCCTCAGTGAGCTATAAAGATGCATGGACTGGAGCCAAGGTATCTTAAATATTGACTCATGGTCTGGGTTGGAGATCAGGGCAGACAGTTTCATTCCTCTTGGCACAATGAAAGTCTCTAAAATAAGGGTAAATCTCATCTGTGCAGAGTAACTTTTTTCAGGGGCCATCTTAAAAATGAACTCCCTCGGGAACATGATGCTCTCATAAATCTAACTATCTTCTACTCTGAGGTCAAGATGATTTCTTCCATGTGACCTTTTCCAGCCTCATACAGCAATAGAGGAGGTGCACACAGTTATAAAATAAAAAAAAAAAAGAAAAAAGAAAGAAAAAAAGAAGAAGAAGAAAAAAGCTCATCTGAAACACTACAATACCCAATTTCTCAACAGTTCTTCTCCTGGGGCAGAGAATGAGAAACACCCTATTTTCTGATCATGGGTTGTACAGTGCTGAAAGATATGTACGGTGAAGACAGAGGTACAAAGGCTACAGCTGAATCACCTGTTTTTCCAATAGGGCAGGGATTTGGAGGGTCAGGATATCCTTGATCTTCACTGAAATCCTTTGGTACGTTATCTCCTGTCAGCTCAGCCACGATGTTTGGGATATTGCCATAAGGACCCAAGTGCTGGAGACCCTCATGTGCACCACCTAGCAAAGACAATTTATGCACAGTCTTTTTACAAGATTAAAAGTGTAAGTACTTTAGCTGGTGAAAGTAATCTGGACTACAATTTAAAATATACACTCTATTTATATATATATATAATTTTTTAGAGACAAATCCAATCAAGCATCTCTTTTAGAAACATAACCATGTGACCTAAATCCAGTAACTTAAATAATTAAAAATGAAACCAGGAAACAAAACTGACCACATATTATTAGTCTTAGGCTTTTTTTTTTCCTTAGCTATGAAAGTTTTGGGCAAGAAAATGCGAAGAAAAATAAATAATGAAACCTGATACATTTAAAGCCAATCATCTTCCGTCACTGATACTATTACTGTTCATTATAGCAACTAACAATAGAAGATATGGCAGGACAGCACCATGGCAGGAAGACAATATTAGTGACACTGTAGAAAGAAATACTACCTGCACAACCAGGAAATACATTAATAAATTAAGTCCCTAGGGGGGTTAGGATATTAAGGTCTCTGGGGACCCGGGGTGTTCTAGCAAATTCAGTTGTGTACACCTAGAAAAATTATTTTTAAATTAAACCAATTCTTTAATGTAAATTTGCATGTCCTGTTGTAATGATGAAAAGTGGTGAAGAGTCCCTGTTGTTGATGGGAATTCTTGTTCGCATGTACCTCCACAGTAGTCAGCATGTTACAAAGCACCCCAGTCAGTAACATCACACCTTTCCATACAGGATTACCTTTTCCCTGGGGGACCCAGAGCACCATCACTGCAGGATTACAGCAGCAGTGTGCTGCAGGTTTTGTAGCTCAGAGGACACAATGATGGGCCTGCTGTGCTTGGGCAACTGCACCCAAAACTGGTGTGCTGTGGCCACCTCCCACACACCACAGCTACCTTTGACAAGTAGGGTCTTCCACTAAAGATTTGGGAACCAACCTCAGGCCACTCTCTCTCTCTCTATGCCTCTCTATAAATAATTATCTGTCCCAGATCCTTTCTGCATGCCTTACTGGGCAAATGCATCCACAGGCTAAACCCCAGCTGTTTGTGGAGTTATTTGAATACTATTGTACACTATTCTTTTGAATTTCAGACAAATAAAAAGTTTCAAGCATGTTCTTTTTCCCTGACAAAGACAACCACCACACACACTGCAGCAATGGAGATGGTTATGTGACAGCAAAGCAGTATTTTTTTTAAACCCTATATAATGAGGGTAACAACATACAGTCAACATATAAACTCTACTAACAATGACTTGAGAGAAAAAGGAATTTGAACAATTGGAAAATATGAGTTAAAAAGTGAACACAGACACAACTGCTTGGGTAAATAGCAAAATCACCATATTATCATCAAGTAGTCTTATTTTAAATTTGTGTTTTTCATAGATCCAGAAGACGTGAATAAAGCCTCTGAACATCAGTTACTCCAAAAGAATAACTCAAGTACTCCTGTCCCAAATTACAAATAAACATTACCAGCCTAAATCACCTTTTATACAGCCAAACACTGTAACCTAACATAATCACTTGCAAAAACTGTTAACAGAAGGCACTCAAATACAAAATTCAAATTTTGTAGTCATTTCTACATTTAGAAGTGGCAGTTGAGGCAAATTTTGTAAATCATTTCGCAAATGATCAGTTGGATGTTGGCATTATAGTACCAGAAACAAATTAGCTTATAAGCACATATATTTCCATTTTATTTACACAATGGACTAAAGTCTAATCAATGTGCTAATATCCCCCTTCAAGTACAAGTCTCTTATTCTGTAATGCAGTGTTGCAGAAAAGTTACAGATACATAACAAACATAAAACTACCCCTGTAAAAAAAATTGCATCTCTGTTATATGAGGGTTTCGCTTGCAGCTGACCATAAGACCTGGTACTAAAACCACAACAGTATTATACCCACTCTGAACTTTTATTATACAATTAGTACACAGTCCACACAAAGATGATGCTCATAACACAATAATGTTATGGTGATGAGGTTAAAAAAGAGTATAACATACATTTAATCTAATGTAATTTAATATAATGTCTAATACGTAGCATAAAATACTTCTTTTGTCCTGAGTTCCTTCACATGAAGATTGATTGCATACATGTACTTAAAAGCATCAGGTTATGATTCTGCTGTAAACTATGGAACCACATAATCAATACATGTTTGAATATCTTGTATACAGTGTGGTTCACTATGGGACAATCCATCAGATAGAAGCCTATCTGTGCTTGCATGTGGTGCAGACCTCTTGGCACCAAAGCTCCATCCATAAAGAAAACAGAGGTACTTAGCAGGCTCCAGTGTGCTATATATACATGTAAGTTTAAACCAACTGCCAAGAATTCCCCTGACTGACTACAAACCAATCTTTTTATATTAATATAAAGGATTGTTTCCTTTAGGTATAAATGTCCAGGATCATTTGAGGGTTTTTCCTTTCTTTCCAAAAGAGCTGCAGACAATAGCACCTGCTCTGGTGCCATAATTTAGCACACTTGAGTGATTTAATAGCATCAGCAAAGCTCATTCCTTATAAACTCTGATAAACAGTGCACTCAGCAAAGACTACAATAATAAAAATGAAATGCTATGAATATATTGGGGTATTATGTACTGTAGCTCTCATTAGTTGCATTTGTTTTGGTATTATAATATTACTGATTTAAAGAGACATATTAGGATTAAATACACTGCAGCCACCAAGTCAAAATATTGGGATACAAACATATACAGTCAGCTACAAAAATAGCAGAAGATCAGTTTCTTGAACCTTGAGGCATAGCCTGAAAGAAAAAGACAAGGCAACTAAATACAAAGAAATTTTTCATAATTTCCTATCAAAAGGAATCATGAGAGACATCATTGTTAAATTATTTGAACCACAACTATCAAAACTCCAGAGTAGTACAGACAACACACTTGTACTGAGAAAGGATGAGCTAGATAAATCTATGGGTTTTTTCCATATCTCCTTAGTTATATGAACAGGCTTTTCTGTGCCACATACTAGCAAAGAAAACACTCAGAAACAATTGGCTTCCTTTCTCATGCAGGATTTCTGTGACCATTTATTATTAGTTATGTCACGTTCTTACAAGATAAAGCAGAGGTTTAGGTCTCTTGGGCTAAGATCAGCATTGTCCTAAGTAAGCTTTGAATTTCATTGAAAATATATGCAGACATGTAGTCCTCTAGAACTAGTCTTGAACTGTTGCCACGTGAAAAACAAAAAAAGAACAATGCCTCTCACCATTATTATAATTCTGGAAAAGTATTTTATCAGCTGATTTCGGTTAGAGATCCTTGGAATGATTGAAAGTTTAAAGTGCATACATTGCAGATCTTTTCTTTGTAAGAGCAATACTGTCTGTATGGGTTTCCCACCCATGCAACACAACCACTCCATTCTTGGAGGACAAAAAAAAGGAACAGAAACATAAAGAGCAACTAATTTCTTGCAGGTATTGAATATTTCCCTGATTAAACACATCCAATGGAAATGCTGTTAATACACTGAAGTATTAGCTGCTGCTACCCATCTATTGGTAGTGTAAAGCACAGTGGGAACAAATCTGTGGAGAGCAATCCTCCATGTCAAATACAAACAGGCAGTGCTGCCCCTCCAGAAGAGTCAGTTTAAGAAAGTCAATGACAATGGATTTTCAAAAGTGAAAAATGATTGCAGAACATTTAAAGAGAAACAAGAGGACAGATTTGCCTTTCAGTCTCATTGAAACCATATCCCGTGTCACATTGAAGATAGAGTTACCCCAATTACAAATTCAGAAAAGAGGTAGTCTGGCCAATCTAAGCATGGAGATACAAAATAGGAAGGATCATGAGTATGTGTTATGAGTAAAAAAACCCTAAATCCCATTAGTGAGTCATACCATGTGCCTCAGAGCGTCCAAGTGCCTCACAGATTCACAGGGGAATCTTCTCCCTGAACAAAAATCACATCTCTGATCTTGACCTGTACAAACTACAAGCAAACATGAGCTGCAAGCGATGCCTGGTACACCTTATCCCATTTGCCCAAGGCTCCCGAGTGAGCAAATACAGATTAATCAGAGATGTAATACCGTACTTCCTACTTTGCAAAATCTTTTGTTAACCTGGACTATTTGTTCTTATCACTGGGAAAAATTGTTAAGATTGTTTACAGTGTCTCCTCAACAAATCAGACACACATCTTTTTCCTTTCACAGTGTCAGCTTCCCATACTATCCTGCACTTTTATCCCCAGTCATCTTGTCATATCTACACTTGTTGTGTCATTGTCTCATTCAAAAGGAACATCTCCCCAGTCAAAGGCAGGTTTGACAGAATGCTTCCCAGTGCTCTTGTATGTTAAACTGGGACACCATCCACTAACTCACTTTTTCTTTTATTATCTGCAGGACCACCCATCATGTAAACTCTCAAAAAATCCTGACTGCAGAAAATGCATTTACATTTTCCTTACCCTTTCTAACACTTCTAAAGGCTTTACTGCCCCACTGCTGTAATTATAATTCTGCTAGCTTCATCCTAGAGAGTCCTATCCTGCTTGCTGAAATTGATTAAGCACAGGAAGTTGTGGGAAATGGATTTGTAGAGAATTCTTAAAGCCTAACAGAAGGCTCACATAGTCTTGTGCATCTGTATGCAAACCTTGAGATAAAGTATGCTGACTTAGAAAGGCCATGGAATAGGACAGACATTGTTGAGAGAGAAACTGAACTAGAAACAAGATTCAAATTATGACCTTGCAAATAAACTAGATATTTTGGATATTGTAGCAAGACCCACATGGGGTATTTTAATATATGATTGGCTTAAGCATTAGCAGCATTGTGTGGCAAAAGCTGATAGGCCAAAAAACGCTTATAATGTATAGTAATTAAGAAATAGTTTGGCTTCTGATTGTGATGGCATGAATTCTAACATCTGTACCGCCTCACCCTTCACATGAGACTGAAAATGGAGTAAAAGTCTTTGAAACACCGCTCAGGAGCCCCGTCTCTGGGTCAGAAAAAGGGTTTTTCCAACAAATTGGTGCCCTGGTGTGTGGCAGATAACTCAGCTAATTTGTCAACTTGTCAGAATGCCCCAAAGTAATTTTTTTGTGAACTACCACTAAAATGTCAGAAAAACCCTTCTTCTGACAGAAGTGAGAAAAACTGAAAAAAAAAAATGAATTATCACGTTTTATCTATTCCACATTTTGTCTATTTTGTCTATTCTACAAGCTGCTAAATAAGAGAACAGGGAAGGAGAAAAAGCATAGGAGAACAAAGAATGGAAAAATGCAAACCTAGCCAACTTCCTTAACCATTCAAGAGCATGCCTCGAGAAACACAAAAACACTACAGCTATACATGCTCAGGCATCCCAAATTCCAGAGTCAGCTTGTCTTCTCCTTAATGACACAAAGTTTCTTAAAACTATAAAGACTAATTTTCTATTTCTCTGCAGAGGGACATTTTTTTCTAAAGCCTTAAGCACACACATCGCACAATTACTGACCTTGCTTTCAGTAAATAATTCAGTTTTATCCAATATTTTAATTACAAACAGTACAAATATTTAAGATATGAAAGGCTCTTATTGTGAAATGGTTAGGACCAAAGTAATGCCCATGCCCCTCACAATAAATTTATAACAGTAGCTTATATGTCATTATTATTCAAATTGTATACACAGTTAAAAAATCCAGCAGCCCACTTGCTGACAAAGCAAAAACAAGCAAACTCTTATGCCTGCCTTGTTTGAACAATCCTCTAATGGAGTATATTAACTTGTCCTTCAGCTGAGCAGTGGCTTTTGCACTTCACCATGTGGATAAGCTGAGCCATTTTGCGCACACAGTTTATTGTGCAGCACACAGCCATGGGCCCCTCTGCCACCCTGCCTCTGCCACTCTGCTACACACCAGCAGAGCGAAATAAAAACCAACAAAGCCAGCAAATTGCACCCTCCTGTCACTGCCACAGCACAACCTCACTACCAACCATGTCTGCAGCACGTGGCTCTGGGAAACAGGGCAGCGAAAGGAAAACAGTGACCTGCTTTATCCCATGAGAGATGGGACACTATTTCAATCCTATAAATGTAAATGTGCCAACAGAAGAGTGGAACACTTTATTCACTGGCACTTTATTCACTTGACATCAGCTGCATGAGAAGTCCAAATGCTCTATCGTGTCAACACATTCAGAAAAAAATTCTCCTTTCACTCTGGTAATGTGAAGCCTGGATGCACCAGAAACATCTAGAACATCCATGTTTTGTCTCTATTGCTCCACTGAACTTCAGAAAATTTTTGTATTAATTTCCCCACCCATATTCATTCAAAATTCCATTTTCCATGCAGACGGCTCATGGAGTCTCAGCTGGTTCTCCAGCAGGTTTAAAACCTTCCCATGCCTGTCTGAGAGCTGCTACAAGGCAGATTTCCCAACTGCCCCCAATGACCTCCATGTGAGCATTCCCAGTGCAGAGCTAGAAGGCTCCAGCCTCTGTCCTGGTGAGCCAGCATTACCTCAGAACTCCAAAAGCGAGGCCTTGCCGTGCAAAACCACCCCAGTCCAGATGAGGCTTCTTTGCACTCGGATAAAAGCACTGGCACACAATGAAGATGCAACAGAGTGGGGAGATGAAGAGCCCTGACAGGTAAGACTAGGCCCAACGCTGCTCTCTGGTGCTGCAAAAGGGACTCAGATCAGCTAACTTGATGTACTAAAGCATCCCACGGGGAAGAACCAGCTTCTTCAGCTGACAACATTCTTCTCATTCATCCCTGCAGCTGAGAGCACTGCTGAGCACATACAAGCACAGGGAGAAAAACTCTGGAAACCTTTGGAGAGTGCCAGAGATGCTATCTCCTGGCACAACACCAAAATCAAGATGAGTAAGAGTCTCTTCTCTCTCTAAATTTCTAAAGTATCTCTTCATAGAACCAAGTAAACTTAAAAGTATTTTCTTACTACAAATTAATTTAAAATTCAGGTGGGGGCATGGGAAATGCAGCTGATTTTGAGAACAAATGAAGGTATAAATCCTGCCAGGCTCACAGAATCACAGTATATGCTGAGTTGGAAGGGACACACAGGGATCATCGAGTCTGACTCCTCGCCCTGCATAGGGCACCCCAAGAGTCACACCATGTGCCTGAGAGCATTGTCCAGAAGCTTCTCGATCTCTGTGACCACAACCCTGGGGAACAACCCTGTTCCAGGGTCCAATCACCCTCTGGGTGAAGAACCTTTCCCTAATATCCAACCTCTTGACAACCTCAGGCCATTCCCTTGGCCCCTGTCACTGCTCACCACAGAGGAAAAATCAGTGCCTGCCCCTCCTCTTTGCCTTATGAGGAATTTGTAACTGCAATGAGGTCTCCTGTCAGTCTCCTCCTGAGAGACAACAGGGTAAAAAAATATTTGAAAACAAGAGCTCATTGGAATTTCACCAATCTTCACTCAGAGATTTTTTAAAATACTTTGGGACCATATTCCAATGGTAGATGGAATTTTACAGATTCACATTAAATTTCTCTATACATTCTGCCAATATTAGAAAACATAGTTACTGTAAAGTATCAGACAATACAAAAGCTATCATATTCCCTCTCCTCTTCAGGTTTCTTACCTCTCCTTCCGGATTTTTCCCTCTACCAACATGTACAAAAAAAATAATTGTGGCTACAAATTCCACTCTAACTGATTAATTATCTTTAGGTACCTGATCAATCTACTTAATTCAAAATCCCTACAGACCTGCCATTTTTCTTTCCCAAATGCTGCTTGAGATGGGACTCTTTCTCCTTTGGTGGCATATTTTAAAGATGACTTTATAATTAGCAGCAGTAGTCTCTACAATATAACAGTGGTCAGGAGGAGGTCTCATGAGTTAGAGACACTTTATCTTCTTGGTTCCTCAGCAGAGGTATGTGATGCCTGCACAGTCTCCTGCAATCACAAGAGGAGGATGTTTCAAGAGAAGATTTCAAAGCCTCAAATCTAAATAGGTTCCTCAGTCAAATCCACCTGCAAATAACAGAGATCTAGAGAGAAACGGGGGTTAATACTCATTTCTTCTTGTCTTCCGTTGATGGACTTCTCTGACAAGCACGCTAGATTTCAGAATCTCCCCTGCATGTTCTCAGCCACACTGAGAACACAGGAGTAGCACCTACACCCCTCCTGCAGCTCTGGGGCATCAAGGAAGGGCAGTTCCCAAAGTTCAATTGTGGCAGAGTTCATAGTGGCAAACACCTGCCGCCTTTGCTGGATCCTGCCCGTGCTCCTCAAGAGGGAAAGATGTGAAACACATTGAGGGAACCGGGTATGACCTCCAGGCTGCAGCACAAACACCAGCTTGGCTTTCTTATTATTCACTGCTGGTCATGACTTATCAATTCATATGGGATCAAGAATATTACAGGCCAAATTTTCAAAGATTTTTGCTTAATAAAAATAAAGTCACACCACCTCATCATTTTCCTGGTTTTGGAGTTAGAGGTATAAACATTTCATGTGAGTTTCTTCACAGATCTGTGAAGAAGCCATATCACTCAGATAAAGAAAATCCACTGTAAGCCACTGCTGTCATTTGGCACCATCATTAGCTTTTAAATTCAGAAATTAACGTTCTAAGGCACCTCTCTTATGATATGCATCACTGCCTGATACTCAAATTCGGGTTGTACTTAACACTACAATTTGTTGAATAAAATGCAAAGAAAATAGGTACTTTTAGTCAAATCCATACAAATCTAGATATTTACATATTGTTGTATAAAAATCCGTAGGTTTGCCACTTTCACCTTATTGTAAAAATTTCAGATGTCCATATTAAATTTTAAAATATTTTTCTATTTTCTGGGCTATTAAGACAATTTGAAAAAAGACACAAAAAACCCCCCAAACCAAAAAGCACCACAACAAAGAAATCAGCCTCCCTGGCTGTGGGAGGTCTGCCCCAGCTCAGCCCCGTGCAGCTGGCCCCACACTCGACACTGCTCCCCGTGGATGCTGGCACAGACTCTGGCACAGAGCACCCAAACTGGAGCAAAGAGGGTGCAGCCATCACACTGCCGTGTTTGCTGACCCCCAAATATTCTACAATTATTACTGGCAGTCACCCAAGGAAGTCCAAACACATTGGGGTATAAGCATAGCACATGTTAGCCTTAAAGTGAGCGAGTGCAAAGATCATTTCTGAACTGGTTTCACTGAGGGAGCTCAGTGAAATCAGCAAAAGTTTTTGAAGCTTTCTAATATGAAGATTTTACTGTTCTTGTAGAAAACAAGTACCTGTCTTGTAGGTATATACAGAACAGACAGCAAAGTAATACACTTATTTACTAATAAGAAAACCTTTACTTTTCTTATTAGCAAAATGTAAATATAAAATAGACACTATTAACATGCATGAGTAATCTGCATAATTTTATGGACAGTAGGTTTGATGTAGTGTTATTTGTACAGAGTCCGTGCTGACAAGCCATTAATTACCAGTTGTTAGTAGACATATTTGCATAATGTTCCAGACTCTCTTGAATTTTATCATCTCAATCTGACAAACAGTAACTACACTTTTCTAAAACAATAAACGTACTTACTTCCTTTCAAAATAATCAAATAAAGTCCAGCCTCTTTCTAGTACTCATGAGGAGTCCCTGCAGGAGAATCAAAACTCTCCCTAAGAGGCATTGTATTTTTTGAATTGCCTGATACCTACAAACAATCACAATTTAACAGACATCATTTAATGCTGTCACTGAGGTTGACAGCATTATGCCTCTTCTGCAGACTGAAGACTTCACTCTGGGCTGTCATGCCAGCACCTTTACCAACAGTCATTTTGTTTGAAGTGGTTTTAAGAATTAAAAACAACTAAATCAAACACAAACAAACAGACCACACAAGGCTTTCTGTTGTACCGAATTTATGGTAGGCAATGATATTTGCAAAAGGAAAATGGGACTTCACGTTTTCAATTATTAAGTGCTATAAGCTGCTCAAGATGAGCTACTGGTGCCCCCGTGTGTTTAAGTGAGATTTTTGCTGTTGTCCTATGCAGGGCCCAAAATTCACATTATACGCTTATTCCCTTCCACTCCTCAGGAAAAGGATAACAACTGAAAACCAAACAATAACAAACCAAAAACCCCTCTAAAATATTGGCACAAAATTGTAAGCATGCAAGGAAAGGGAAAAAAAAGTGTGGTCTCTTACTTCATAAATCCCCTGCCAGACGGAAAAATTAATTTCTATGTTTTTGGAAATGTTGAATGCATTTCTTTATTTTATTTTTTTGTTCTCTTTTAACATAGATGCAGCCCCCTTCTTTTCTGTAGAAAGCTTGAATATAGCCCAGTAAGGCTTGCATAGTATTTGTTCAGTTTGATAAGCTGAACAGCAAGTACAGAAACACAGCTACTCATTAAAAATTCCTATTTTGCTTTTCATGTTTTCTAGTCCTTTTATAGATGCTGCTAAGTGACTACAACATAGCTTTCTGATAAGATGAATTACAAGGAGAGTGAATATTATTACAGAAATTGGACTAGTTAATACAAGTTTATTACTTTCTGGAATCAGGGGACGTACAGAAAGAGAAATCTATTAAGTGGCCAGCAAAAAACAGCTGCTCCCAAGACATCCCTTTCAGGTACTAAAAACATTTTCACTTGACCCTCCTCATGCAGGCTCTGTTTGGCTCCTGCCATGCTGCTGTGCCATGCACCATCTGCTGGCTGCAGCACACGAGCAGAGGGAATCAGCCAACAAATTCCCATTTCTGGGACATATTTGTCCTATTCCATTTAACTAGCAGAGCCCTAGCAAAGGAAGAGAGCTCACGCTGCCTCTGCACCTCCCTGAACTTCACAGTAATTTCCTGGTACATTAAACTTTCTACCGGCCATTTTCTAGACACTACTCCTATTTTAGCAGCCTGACCTGAAGTAACAGTAAATTGACAAGTGCAAAGTTAAGGAGAAGATTAAAAAAAGAAAAAAAAAAGGAAAAAGAAAAAAAAAAAGAAAAAAGACCATGTGTTTATAGATTTCAACACAAAAAAAGGCAGAAATTTCTTCCAATTACCCAGCTGCAATTTTTTTTATCCATCAACAAAAAAACGATCTGATCACTTCAAAAAGAGAGCACACGCTACTAAATGTATTTTCTGAAAAGTTTTTGTTTGTTTGTTTTCTTCAGCATAGAATATGTTTGCGACTGAACTTTATACAGCCAAGTCAGCCCTAAACTTTTTTTGGGGGGTGGAAGGGATGGGGTGGGTGTGAAGGTAAGGATGGGAACGCTCATGTAGAGTTCCTTGCAACACCCTCTGGTTTTTAGCATTTAAAAGTCAAAATAGAATGTTTAACACCAGAAAAAAAATAAAAAGCTGAGATGGAAAATAAGTATGATGAGGAAATGTGCTTGTGAACCAACAGCAATAATATTTCTGTTGTGTATTAAATTATTAAGCTCTTTTTCATGGAAATAATAACATGGGAAATGTTATTCCAATAATCACTCAAATTTGCAAACTGATGGGTCTATTTCTGACTTAAACCTTTTGTTAAGTAAAACATTTTTCTGTAGGAACATACTAGCTTTATTAACGTCTGATTGATAGAGGGTTGTTTTTATGCTGAGATGCAGTATCTAGTCAAAATGAGAAACAAATGCACTCCAGAGCTGTCAGGGCCTTAATGATGAAAATGCAGGCATGGAATGAACTTGTTTTTAAAATTTTCACATTGGTCACGGAAACCTGCAGTCTGAAAAGTGGTTGGAAGTCAACACTTCTAGCAGCTCAGAATTTCTGATAAATAATAAGCATTTCATACCAAATTTTACTGTCCATTACTTTCAGGCAAAAAATCCCAGTGAAGACAGAAGAGTAACTGAGAAGAGCAGTTGGTGTATTACCACTTTGCCATGATGGTATTTATGATGAAAAACCTGTTTTGCTCTGACACATTCTAATAACTGTAAAACCCCTTTCTTTCCTTCCTCCTTAGTTTTCCTTTCTACTATCATGTAGAATTTTTTAAGCACTTGCACACAGAATTATTAGCCAGTGATAACAGTGTGAATATGTTATGGAAAGTCCATAGCTGAATTCTTCAGAATGTGAAACCTTGTACTGACATTATTTAAAAACATATGGACTTATTTTTTCAGAATGAAATGAAAGTTTTGATGGATTAGCTATCCTGTAATTCATGCTCTATTAAAAATAGACTCATGGGGAAAATTCACTGAATTGTATGTACTTTTTAATAAAAGCAGTATGAGAAAATATTGTGTTCAATGATGTAAGACCACACTAACCTTGAAATTGCAAACAACATTTTCTTAGGTTGAAGTTTCTAACCAGATACTTTTAGACATATCTATCTATAGACACACATCACCACAAGAAACCAAAGCAAGAGTAAGTGATTACTATTTGAAAAACTCACCACAAAATACTCTGTAAAAAGCAACATTTGATACAAAGGTCTCTTTTGCCTGTCTATTTCTACACTGACTGATAATGTTCACCCCACAAGACCATTTTGCTTTTGCAGAAATTTCTCAAGAGGCTGTTAAATATCCATGGTGGGCTTGGGGGGAAAAAAAGAAGGGTCATCCTCATCTGAGCAAGAGGGGAAAGTTAAATATGATAACTCAACTGGATTTATCATCTTTCAGTTTTACTCTGTTACATACTCAGATGGATTTTTTTAATTTAAAAAAAAAAGGAAAAACAAAAAAATGTTTGTCCAACCTGCTGTTTGTGGCAGACTGTACAGACGAATGGAAAACTAGCATTACTTCAATATCACAAACAGTAGAAAACTTCTGATACTTATACAAAGAAAGGCACAGTCTAATTTTGCTACCACTGTAATTAGAAAGTAACATCAAACAGCTGGCATTAAATACTTGCCAGAGATTCAGGCTTGCTTTTATTTTCTAAGGTTTCTCTTTTTAAAAAAATGTCTAAGGAAAAGAGGAAAATGGGGAGTAAAATTACTCATTTCTACTATCTGTCCCAGTTTCTCTATGTATGAACATTCATAAAAGAGAAAACGGTACCAAAAGACCAAATAATGCTCTTTAAACTCAGTTTCTGTTATTTAAGTTTGCAGAGGAACATGTGTCCATCAAAGTTTCTTTAGAAAATATACAAACTTAGGTCTGCAACTATCTGGTAGAAATACGTATTCAGCTTTAATCCTCTCCTCAGCCTCCATTAAAGCAATTGTATCTCTTTGGCGAGGACAGTCTGTAGATCTGCATGAGGATAAAACAGAACACAGACTTACGAACTGTGGAGTCTTACTGCACTGTGTCAGATTGATTTAATTCTGAGAGGAAGGTTGAGAAGTTCTGCCCTGTTTTGATTTTCACACATAAACAATAATATTTGGAGTTTCGTACCTTCAACCTCTTGCTGTCATGCCAAAATAAAAGCTGGTTTGTTCAGTTAAAATAGCAACACACCGAAACATTATCCCAATATCCTAACATTTGAGCCAGATATTTCAAATTATTTACATAGCTATAAAAGATTGAGCGCAAGGAAAACTTACACAGTGTGAGATCAGAGGTACTGGCCAAAAAAAATGAAGTTGAGCCCAGAGCATTCATCCCTGCAACACGGTTTTGAGGTGCTACTTGTGGACACAGGGAGAGGAGCCCCCCCAATATAAGGTTTATCCCTTTATCTCACATGGCACCACAAACACTTGCTCTCTTCTGGTTTGCAAATGTTTCTAAAAATCCATGGAATCTGGACTCTAAAGATAATATTTGTTTCATGTGAAATATATATGTAATATATTGATACATAATATTCAGGAATAATTTAGCAAACCCATTGTTTTGAAGCACTGGAGATCAGACAACACAACTTTTTCTGCAAAGCCTGTACATTACAAAACCCCACTACTTCTGCCAAAAACATTACATTAAGGAAGGTGGAAGATGGATGGTGATTTTAAAACAAAAATGAAGCAACAACATGGTGAAGAAGTCTATGATTCTGATTCCTGAGTCTTTAAGCTCAGGATATTCTTTCTGCACCTATAAACAAAAGATTAATTATTATCAAAGCACAGTAATAAATTAATCATAACTCAAATTAGAAATTAGCTACCTTCAATGCTCTGTGGACCAACAAGATTCGTAGCCTGGTGTGCTGGATATTCTACCCGGGGTCTGGCAATGCCCAGTTGCTCCATAACCCCATGGAGGAGCCTCTGAATATCTGCTTCAGTAACCCTGTCAGGTGTCCTAGGGCTGTGGCTAAAAGCTGAAGCCAATCCAAATGCCAGCAGAAATATCACGTTGCAAAGCAAGGCAGTAATCATAGTGGCAGCCACTTTCATCCTGTCAAAAAGAAAGGACTTTAATTATAAATTATAGTGGGGAGAAAGAAGTCTTATACACATGTTGGAAATAACATCTGATCCTACTATTGGGCTTTACAGTTTACTAGCACAGGTTCTAGGGGCAGCTGAAGTCTAGCCAGCTGGAAACCGGATGGGGGGAGCCAGGGAGGGAACAGGGTGGACTTGTCCTTCTCTTCTAAAAGAAATATTAAGCAGCAAACTGCAGAAATCAATTTGCTGATTTGCATTTTACCATAACATTAATTAACAGTCACTGCAAACAAAATGAATGCACTTTTTCATTTGAGGAGAATACGTCATCCACTACACCATCCACCCCTCCATGTTTATTATGCTATTTATAAAGCTCTGGTCTAAAAGCCAAGAACTCTTCATCCAGGAACTGTGTTTTCCAGGCTCTACTCCTGCATTGCCTAAAAAAATCAATAAGAAACTGCCGAACAACCTGGATATATTTTGTTTGCACCGTAAAACAAAAGGTTTCCGACTTCAAATGCACCGTCCTTCCCACCTGAAGGAAATAGGCTTCATTTGTTTCCTTGAATCTCTTTCACTAAATGGCTGCACAGTGTCGTTTAATTAGGAAAAACCTCCCAAAGCAAACAACAAAAAAAAACACCACAACACAACAAGCAAGTACCACTTACTGTCCTCTGACAGGCTGAATTTTAATCAAAATTCTTGTTTTCTTAAAGCTCCTTTCCCCCTCACACCAGAGACTAATTAAAATGCATCACTTCCAGTCCCCGGATAAATAAAACCCCCTCGAGTTCCCCTTGTCTTCCTCAATACACGCACAGCTGCCTGATTTCTTCACGCCAGACGTTTAAAGATGCTCCAATGCTGCAGCCTCCGGCGCAAGGCACCTGGAAACGTCTTTGAGGCAAAAATGGCTGAAAACCCCAATGCTGGGAATATTCCCCGCTACGCCTGTGCGCGGCTCCCCCACCGCACCACGCTCCTCCCGCAGCCCTCCCGCCCCACCGGCCCCTGCAGCCTCTGTTTCCAGGGAAAACATCTGCTTGTCACAGAACGTTCCCGCTGCCCTCCGCCGCCCGCACCGCCGCGCCCCTGGACAGCCGGGCTCTGCTCCCTTCCCTTCTCCCGGCCCCCGGGCAGCTCGGCGACAGCAGCAGCACGGAACGGCCGGGCCGGAGCGCCCCGCTCACCTCCGCTCCCAGCGCGGCTCCGCGGGGGCAGTGGCTCCGCGGCCGCGCATCCTCCGTGCGCAGCCACCGCCTCGCCCCGCTAACCCCACGGCCCGGCGCTCCGGCGGGGCTTTGTCTTACCGAGACACAAAGCTCGGCGATGGGGGCGACATTAAAAACCAGCGTTTTTAACTTAACAGTCTAAAAATAACACTGAAGGAAGGGTTTTGATGGCATTAACGGTGACAGAAATGATATTGCATATTACTGGGAGAGTATCCATCTTCGTGCTGTGATTTGTCTCTAGAATAATGTGATCAATGGTTCATTTACGAGATGAGTGTTACACCTAACTCCAGGTTTACAGGGTAGCAATACAGCAACCATCTCCAAGGATTTGCAGGTGAATGACTCCAGACTAGGCAAATCTAGACACATCATCCAAAAGAGACGTTACAAGTTCTTGCTAAACAAAGTCTCTCATCTAACACAGCACTTGACAAAACGCTGGCTTCTAAAGGTTATTCTGTGTATCACACCTTCACTGCTACTGACAGGAATGCATCATATCCCAGTTTAGTATAGCAATCCACAGAAAAGCTCTGAGATTATACCCCATGCACAACAGTCCCATGAACTACACTTGCACATGTAGATTATTCTTTTTGCTGGTCCCTGGTACATTTTGCAAGCTATAACTTGCAGGATTAAGCAGTAGGGACTTCCATTTGGCATCTAGTGTGTCTTTCTGCAAAACATAACTATATAAAGGGATGTATGTCCAAACTGTTCTGCAAAATCTCTAAAAACAGAACCCAAACTAACATTTTTTTTTCTGCTACAGGTTTCTTTGTCAGGGCCCTACCAAACTTCCCCTAAGAATCTAAGTTTAGATGTTTCAAGATTAGCTTGCATGGATGATTAAAAGTAGCTTACTGCTCCACATAGGACACATTGTATATATGTACCAAATATTTTGAAAGCTAATCCAGCTTTGACAACCTCAATCTTAGTTTTCTAAACAAAAATCAGTGTGACATCTCACTGTTACAGGAGTCAGACCTCATTTTATTCCTGACACTGCCTTTATCTCATTCTGTCCTATTTCCAGCTCCTACCTCCTTGCATGAGCCACGACAGCTGGAAGTTGTTTTGCTGATCCTTACTTACCTCAGTGAGATGATGAGCACCAAAACATGGTGCTCTGGGTGCCTGCTCAGCCTATTGAGGGATCTGTCGGCACCAGCTAAAGGCAGGGGGGTGGGAGCAGCTTCCTCCTTGGATAGTGATGAACTGCGATATTCTTTACTTCGTGAAACTGAAGCTTCCCATTCTTAACCACAACACCAAGCAATCTGGTTAAGATCTCCTCATGGCTGGCTCCCTGCTATTAAATTTTACACTAATGTAGCAAGACTGAGGCAGCAGGTTCCCCACAGATCAACCAATTCAACTTGCAAGTTGGTGGATACATGGGGACAGAGACCAGAAAAGAACTATTCTTTTGATTAACATACCCTTTTAAGAAGTTCAGAAGACTAATTATGCTGCTTTGTGCCTTTTGCTAGTTGTGAGGATTACCAACATGTAGCTAAGGTTAACAAAAAGGACAGCCAGAATAGATTTACTTCTGGCTTCAGTATTTTCAGATTTACTAATTTTGGTGTTTACAGTCTGCATATAACAGCATAATCTAACTTTCCAAGTCATTATAGAAGAACAAGCTCAGAGAAGGGAAAAAACAATGGTTTTATTAAAACCAAAAGTATCCAGTGCTTCAGCTCTAACATTTTGCCAATAAGCAATTCACACATACAAAAAGCTAATGAACAATTTCAAGTGTTTACTCTTAAATAATTTTACAACTGATGACAGACAAACAGTTTTCATTCCAAAAGATGTAAACATTTGCTTGTGCAAATCAACCTTTAACACGCTATGGCTTCTTACATTCGTCTCTTGCAACACTTCCAGCATCTAAACCCAGCTTCTGCACCACTTAGTTAACATAACTCTACAGCTCTAAAAATAAGTTAAAACTCCCCTCTCATAATAAGATAAAACGTTTTATTACTCACAACTGAAAATACTTGGTACCTACTGCACAACACAACACTGGATGAAGTTTTAAGACTTTTCAATTCTTGAATAAACTGCACATTGTTTTCCATGTGTTCTAATAATTCTCCAGTGTGTGCACACATGGATTATATTTTGACATTTACCTACTCAACAAGTAAAATACACTCCCAATTTACTCCAACGAAAACAAAAAACATTGTCTCAAAAGAAATAAGAGCTCATGAGGTCCAACTTAGTAGTACCAAGGGGTGCTACAATACACTGAAAACTAAAAGTAAATAAATTTAACTACTGAAACTCAGCATTAAAACACTTCCTTTCACATGTCTGTTAAATTTGTTTTAAATATTTAAGAAATTGTTTTTGAACTTGATACTTAATCAAAATACTGCAAGAACAGTTTTGGGAGATGCAGCATGTTTTTAGAAGCTGAGATAATCAAAACTTGAGATCTAACACAAACATTTATGTTATATTATTTATAGATTAACAGATTATTTTTGTTTTATAAGTCAAATTCATTTAGTTGAACTGACTAGCATTTACAGAAGTTTCAGAAAATAAAGAAAATCTCAACATGAAACAAATTGCTATTTGTACATCTTCACAACTCATTCACTTAAAACAAATGAAAAATTACAAATGGAAAGAGATAGAAAAAAAAATACAAATTTAGATTTTTCCAAAGGTTAATCAAGTTACAAAGAACCCATTTAGCCATCACATTTGATCTTATAAGTCTACTGGCTTTGCAGTTGGTAGCAGTTTTACTTCAGATATTGGATTCTTTGGAGAGCCTCTATAACGAACTCTTTCTCTTCCTGAAGCACTTCTTGTGAGCATAGATTTTTCTAGGGCAGCACCTGGAATATTTATATTTGCATTCACTTTCAAACTGGATTTAACCATTTCATGATTGGTTAGATCTTCCAGAACAGACTTTGATGGATGAACAATTGCTTTTTGTTCATGGATTCCAACAGTTCCAACAGAAACAACAGGCTTGTCTGATGGCTTTAATGGCCTGCAACATGATTTGGATGTCAAGTCCAGCTGCTTATGAGCTGCAGAAACTTGGTCACGTGTGCTTTCACTCCTGCGTGGCAAAAGCATGGAATTCTTTGAGGGTTTTCCTGTGCAGGGGAATAGGGCAGAATCATAGCTCAAAGATTTAACAAGTGGTGAACCAACACCACTTGATTTAGCCGCCTGAGAGCTTACAGATTGTCTGTTAGCCTCCAAAAGGGAATTCATTCTTCTTACAGACTGCCTAACTGGAGTACGTTGAAACTTCAGAGGTGGTTTAGTTTTGCTCGCAGAATTTGGATCATTTAATGAAAGCTGGTTGAACCACTGTATGTGGTCAGAAACCTTCCCATGGTCAGAAACAGTCAATGTTTTAGTTAAAACTTTATCCGAATTTTCAGCTTTCAAGTATTGGTTGCCCATTTCATTTTGTGATTTAGGCAACTGCGAAGTAGGCAGTTCTCCTGCCAAAGAAGGTTTAGCAGTACTCTCTTCCAAATTACAGCACTTCACCATACTGTTTTCAGCTGTTTGAGAGTGTATTAATTCCATTTCCTCTTTTCTTCCAGAGAAATCTGATTTGTGTAAGTCATCTTTTGTTGAACTGTTCTCAACAGTAAACTTATCTTCCTTGGCTAGTACTTCAGGCATAGGAAGTTCTTTTACTTTCCTTGTAGCTGGTTTTGGGACCTGAAGTTCTATCTCAATAGAAGCTTTGAAGTTTCTTTTCTCAAAAATGTCAATTTCCTCTTTTTTTGACTGCTGTTTATCAGCAGCTGGAGATTGATTAAATTGGTGCAACAGCTCTCTGGATTGTACACTTGCTAGATTTTCAGAAACTTCTTCTGCTAACAACTCTTTCACTGAACTGAGCCCTGAGAGACAGGGAGTTTCATTTAATATTTCACTTGCTACAGCTGAGAGGGATGATTTTTTATCACCTATCAAATTGTGAAGAATACTCCCAGATGTAGAGAAGGCTTGCTTAACTTTCAGTAATGTTTCTGTAGTTGAATTACTTTCATCTTCACAAAGCACAAGTTCCAAGCTGTTGTCTTGTTTGCTTACAGTTGCAGATTTGAATTCATCTGGAATAACTGGTGGCTTTCTAAATATCAAAACAGATTCTGAAGAGCTGACTCCCATTTCAGAGTGTCCAGGCAGAATTTGCTGATTCTTGCTGATCACCTGAGAATCAGTAACAGCAGGACTATTCCATGACATTCGATGAACTATTTTATTGTGGCCTTTTGGGGTTAGCAAGTTTTCTTCTGACTTGCTTACATTCCTTGAACCTTAAAATAAATACCACAGTGTTTAAGAATAACTTATTGTGATTTTAATAACTATAGACAAAATTCTTACCAAAATGTAATTATCAAAGCAGCACTGAATTTAAAGAGGCCATTATGCCCTTAAATTTCAGAAATGTAAAAAAAAGGTTATAATATTAAGTGAAATTATGCATCTCCTCTTGTTTAACTAAGAAAGCTACTAAAATACACTAGAAACACAAGCTTGTTCTAAACCAATTATTTTTCCAAAAAAGCCATTAACATATGAGTGACTTCTGACTTAGCTAGAAACATACTTTTAATCCAGTTGCTTTTATACTTTTATCCATAAAGTTGCTTTTGCAAAGTTAAAAAAAAAGTTCTCCATCTAATATATTTGGTTAGGCAATTACCTTTCTTAGGGAATTTTTCATTGACATATGGGCTAAAGAGTACATCTCTTTTTGCACATTCAGTTCTGCTTTCCAAACCTTGCTGACTTGCAAGACGCCTTCCAATATTTTCTGATCTACTGCCAGCTGCAGATCCTGATACGATATTCTTGAACAAACAAAAAGTGTTAATTGCTTTTATACAAACTTGTAATTTGGAATCTCATTTACAGAGGAACCTTCAAGAAACCACAACACAAATCAGCCACAGCAGCCTTTTTTTGGCCATACTTCCTCTTGCCTTGGTTATCTGCAGACCTAGGTGGGGAACAGGCTCCCTGTAGTCAGGCAGACTTAATCACACTGTGAACAGAGAGACTGTGCACAGGCTCTGCCAGGTCAGACACTCAGCAACTGTGAGACCCACTGATCACAAGCCTGGTAGGTTGATCCCAGCAAGCAGGCAAGCTCCCACCCAGCCACATGCTCACTTTCCCCAACAGGATGAGGGAGAGAATTGGAAAGATGAAAAGGAAAAGGGACACATACACCCCACAGAAGAAAAAACCCAAACCCACACATGATGCAAAGGTCATCACTTACAACAATCAGGCCAGTTCTCAGCAAACCTCTGAGCAGTGGCTACTTCCCATAAATTATCCCCATCCCAGTTTTACTGGTGAACTTAACACATGGCATGGAATTGCTCCTTGGTCAATTCAGGTCAGCTGCTCCCTCCCCTCAGTGTCTTGCCCCATGCCAGCCAAACACAGTACGAGCTGATCAGTTACTGCTATGCAAATAAACCTCAAGCTTCTTGTGCTTGACAGCAAGCAGGTTCAATTAACACTGGGATCCATCCCTCCATTACAAAATACATCCCTCCTGCCCCTGAAAAGCAGTGCCCCAAAGTTTGGATTAAAATCTGCAGTGTAACAAGAGGACTGGGTACTTACCATTTCTCTGTTGCTTTTTCCCAAACCGAATTTCAAGCGTAGAGACCTACGAACCATTTCTTTTCTGCTTATCTTTGGAGAGAAACAACCCGTCTTTCCTGACTCAGCCCTGGAAGGACACAAGGGAAGAAGGGACATAAACTCTTTAGGAGGGCAATGAAAACATCCTGACATTTATTTACAGTTATTTCCTCCGGTTTTACTTATATTGCTTTCTTGCCCACCTTTTTTCAATAAGCACAGAGAGCTGTACCAGATCTTATTTTGTTTTGAGCTCAAATTTTGCAACATCAGAAGATCTGGTGTTAAGATTACTACAAAAATTTACCAAAACCCATAATTTTTGAGACAGATTGGGGTCATTATTCAAGGGGTCTAGACACATCTTTCCATCTTATCTTTAGGTTTTGAGAGTTAATTACCTGTATAGTTTTTTGCTTGCAAGTCTTTTACTTCTTCTATTCCCTGTACTGGACACATGATTTTCACCCGTGGTTGAAGGAGATAATGAGCTTTGTGATGACTCAAGACACGCACAAGGACTTGCTTCAAACTGAACTACAGGGACAAATTATATTTATATGAACTTGAAATAGTCACATTTTTTCAGATAAAGACTTATGAGTTAATATAATAAAGAACAGGTTTTTAAACAGCACAATTTTTTTGCTTATTTTGTAGAGTGCTGGCTTGAAACTACTTTGACTTCCATTTCAAAATGAAACAAAGCTGTTGCTTGTAGTGTCCATAAAAGTGGCTTAAATGCAAATAATTATATGCTACAGATATCACTACCTCAAATTAAGTTTCCACACTTATCATCAGATCAGTTCCTCAAATTTAAGAGCTCAAGAAGAAAAAATGAAACAGCCCCATTATTATTTGCAGTGTGCTTTTTTTTTTACATACTTAGCCAGAACAGCTAAAGGGACAATGAAGAAAAGAGTTGCTTTTTTTACTACTGGACATTTTATGAAACATATGCATCACTACTATCCTTATAAAATATCATTGCTTTGGTTTGCTTATCCATAAAAACAAGAATTTCATGGAGAACATGAAAATGATTTAATAAGAAAAGCACTGTTTTATACCACTCATTTGAGGGGAAAAAAAAAAATCCAAGCAAAACAGTCAATCTAGAAATATCCTTCCAATCTAACTAAAGTTGGCCACACATTAAAGAACCAAATAAAAATAAACCAGGATTTTTAGAATAGCCTGATGGTTGGAAGCACTCTAGTAGAAGAAAGTAGTACTAAAGCATTGTCAAACAAAAGTAAAATTTTCTTTAGAGTTTTGAGATGTAGCATCTAGAGGAAAAACAAGAAGTAACAGGACACAAGAAAGAAGCTTTATAAAAGCAACAATTACTTTTCACATAGAGCTATGATCAGCTATTTAAGCATTTAGGAGACAGAAGGCTACAACTTTCTAAAGGCTGGAAGCATAGGCAGTCTCATGGATTTGTGCACCAAGAAAGAAACAGGAGTATAACCTGAGTGATACATACGGAGTAAAAAAGGCAAAAGGACATCAGGATTGCAAGTATGAGAGATTAAGAGAACAAAAAAACAAGCAAGAAAATTTGGCTTTTGCTCAATCCATGTAACATGAGTCACCAATGAACATAAACATATTTACCAAGATAGGGAAGTAGTGCAAGGAACACTTCAGCAATGAGCATCAATGACTGTCTAACAAGAATAAACAGCTCCACTCTTAAATTAAAAGCCACCACCAACCACTTCAAGCAGCAAGGAAAAAGTGATGGCACTGTACCTGATGCTGGTGTTGAGCTGCTGTTAAATATGCTACTAGGTAAAAATTCAAAGGCAAAACTGTGCTTAAAAGATCGTCTCTTCTTGCTGGACAAGCCCTGAGAGCAATCAGTTGGAAGCTTCCGCTTGGTACTTGGAGTAAGGACCACTGGAGTCACTGATGACAGGACTGAAATTAAGAAAATCAAATTTGCAAAAATAACTTAAAAGTTGGAGAGGTTAGTAAACAATTGTTTTGGGGGTTTTTTTAACTCTGAAAAAACTTGTTGCAAAAGCTTAGCCAAAGTGCATGCATTCTGCTTAGCCAAAGTGCATGCATTCTGAACAGGCAAAGCAATCAGTATAGCTTAGGATTTGATTTTTAATTTTGTTGGGTTTTTTGCAAGTTTAGAGCACCAGAAAGGAAAATCTAAACCCACACATCAATAAAACAATACAGGTATTAGGAGGAAGTAAATGTATAGTCATCTTCTGTAAGTTTTAGAGACAGTAAGCATGAAAGAATTTTAGTCCTCACAGATTCATTCCAAAGATGATAAAATGTTGCACTAATGCACTGAAGCCTTAGTGGTTCATTAGCTAAAAAGCACAAGTTTGATTGGGTAATCCCCACAGAGTTAAACCACACAGCCCACTACTGCAGTGATTGTAGCTGCTCCAAGAATTACAGTAAATGCAGTATCCTCAATAAATATGTATCTATATTCCATTTTAAACAATTTAAATTTTCAACTAAGTTCTAATTCTTTAGTCAAAAAAAGAAGTTGAATATAGTTAACAAATCCAGAAGATACTGCATGGGCTTTACTCAGTACAAATACACCAATACCTACCGCTTCTGTCTTGTTGAGGTGTAGTGGAGGGTGTTCTGTTAGATTTAAATTTATTCAATGCTCCACTAACAATATCTGAAATGCAAGACACACCAAGCAATCAAATTTAAATCTGAAGCTTGTCTTGCTCTGTTTTCAACCCAAGTTTAACTTGTATTTTTTTTCAGGGAGAAAGAAAGCAAATCAGTTTAAATGGTTGTTTTATGGATAGAATATTACAACCCAAATCTTCCCACCAACATAGTTTTCATTGCTTTCACAATGACTGAAAATCTATTTTCCTTAAAATAAAAATTATTTTAAAAAATCAAACAAAAAACCCAACAAACAAACAGAGCAGAGAAGTACAATACACAAAAAACCATGCCATGGCTAAACATACAATCATACAGCCTTGATTTCAACTACAGTCAGGTTTAATACTCCAGGTACACGAGCTAAATAAATACCTATGTTTTTATAGCAATACATAAAAGATCCCTTTGCAGTGGATTTGAATGAAGTCAAACATACATGTTTCATAGTACTTCCTCTAAGAGAGTGCAGAATTGAGAATGTACCATTTGATTGTCCATATCTGGCAAAAAACCCCAACTCAACCCTGTTGAAAACTGAAAAAACCTCACCCAAAATCCCAGATCCCTGATACCAGATCACGGTCCAATTCAGATTTACACTTCAAAACACAAATTAGCTACTCTAATTCAAAACATACTTGCCATTTGCATCCCTGCTTTCTCGTGACCTGACTTCTCGAAGTATATATTAAAGTACCATTTCAAAGTTAGCAACAACAACAAACAAACAAACCCTTTAGCCTTCTGCAACAGGATCTGAAGACAACTCAACAAAAAGACAGAATATTAATTTGGTTATACAAATCCAAAATAGCTTCTTTAGCAAACTAGAAAACTCAGAGTAAATATATAGCAATGTGATTACTGAAGTTATATAGATTTTGCAAATCAAACTCAACCAGTTTTGAAGACATCTGTTCTGCTTGTGGAAGAAGCAAGGATCAGACTACCTGAACTCTCAACTCTGTTTTTGGTTTTGAAAGTTTCACAAAACATACCTACCCCCTACACTTCGGTGCCTCCTCCTCTTACATTCACTGGGAGATTCATTTTCACTGTCTTCGTTGCCACACAGTGAGGTAGTAGATTGAAAGACATCAACACCTAACATTGAAGGAATCTTTTCCAAGATAAATTCTGGTACTTGTCCTGGAATAATCAAGAAGTATTTTTTTTTAATTATTCTTAAAAGCTGAAAAGAAAAGCTGTACACAGGTTGGTGCACTGGGACATGTTGATAAGTGTTTCTCATCTTACCGATTTCTGTCGCATGGTCAATAAATGTTTCCACCACAGCAGCTTGCAAGCGAATTTTTTTTTCTGTGCTAGAGGACATCTTTTCATTTTCATTCGAGTGCAAGAGGTTGGGAGCAAAAATCACTGCCAGATTACTGCTATCCATTCTGTTTTCATTGGATCTTAACAAGAAAAGGCTTTTTTAATTCAAATTATCAGAATATAAGCAGTAGAGAAAGAACAAATAAGACAAATACAGTTAAAAAAATAAAAATGGACTCATGCACTGGAGTGCATATATAACAAGATTAATGGACAGATTTATGCATTCCAGGCCAGATAATTGCACAACTATGTTAGTGAAATCAAGATGTTATAGAACCCTCTCAGTTTTAGGGAATGCAAGGTATCAAATTATGAACAAAGCTTGAATAAAGTCAAGTCTCCAGTTAATTATGTTTCCATAAAGAAAACCTTGGATTGATGAAATAAGACTATGAATTTAGTGAAAGTTTAAAATGGCAAACCACTCACAGAACGTAATAGCACTTTCCTGGACAGAGAAGTGGTTAAGGGAATTCAGAGCTGTTTACATCATGTCCTCTACACTGACCTTAAAGATACAGTTCTCAGAAAGTTGAAAAAGTATCTCAAAGCTGCAATTGTTCTGTCAGCCAGCAAACAGGACAGCAACATGGTTGCAGTTTTCTTCTCATTTCCAAGCCCCTGAGCTTTGAACAGGCCTTCCTGCAGGTGAGGTGGAAGGATGGGTTCTGGCAGCTCTCTAAAGAACTGTTTGAGAAGCCCTGCAACATCACATGGCAGTGCAGCTGAGAGGCAGTTTTCACCTTGATCCAGTTTACTCTGAAATTTTTCATAAGAAATAAGATTTAAAGTCTTCAACATATTGTCAGATTTCTAATTTAGGCAGTAATGCTCTAGCCCATGTCACAACAGACAGTCATATCTTCCCCATGGCTAGTTTCAGCCTTGACATGTTTTACCCAGCTACATTATCCACACTGAGACATAGGCAAGGTTGTCGGACCATGTGTGTTAATTTAGAGGTTTCCCATCTTCCCTCCCAGAGAACATTGCTAAACAAATATCCTCATAGCATCCAGTGTGCACAACTGCTAATGAGTTTGTTCAGTCCCAAACTATTCTGATCACCTGGAAGGCAAAATATTTAAAAGAAGAAAAAAAAAAAAGGAGGAAGCCTGTCAGCTTCTGGACTAGATCTCCTCTCATTTCTAAAGCAGGCAATGTTACCAACCTACTTCCAGTATTGAAACTTGAATATGGCTGAAAAGAGCCCCAAAATTAAAACATGCTCAAGTGAAATGCAACTTAAGAAAAAAAAGGGCAGCTTTAGAGAGTACCTTTAAAGCTTTTAATCGAACAAGAGATCCAGACTTTCTGAAGAGTCCCTCAGTATGAACATATTCTTCCAAATATTCACATGTATCAACGAGAAAGCTGAGAAAAGAACAGAAACATAGTTCTGATGCTCAGAATAAAGCTTGGGTTTTTTCCACAAAAACTATTTCACCATTTTTTGTAAAACTTAATATATAGAATAATTTCCCCCAGTGACAAGAGTATAAGGAAATACAACTGAATAAGAGCTCTGAATTCCCTGTCTAACTTCTGCATCCCTCCTTTTCCACCTGGAACTATTCTTATAAACCCCAGGAACAATTGCATTCCTTCTTCTGACAAGGGTTCAATACCATAAGGAGAGCAAAGTAATTACAGAATCTAAAAATACATTGTTATTTACCTTGGAATATAACCATATTCTGGCACAAGTGATTGTGGTAACGCATGAAAAGATATTCCAAAGACTTTACCCTGAAATACAAAATTCAAATCATGTAATTTGAAAGTTGGTATAATTATCAACTACATGTTACAAAGAAGCACACATTTCACAAATAGATATAAGGGTAGTTAAGACAAAAAACAAAGTCTTTCAGATAAGATAGATAAGAGGTATTGTCTAGAAAATCATTGTTGTCTCCAGAGATCTAAAACTACACTGATTCCAGTTACAAGTAACATTCTAGATGATTGTAAAAGACTAGAAAGCTTTTCTGCAGTATGTTTTAACTAACTTCTTGTAAAATAAGAACTGTTTCTTATAGGACTCATAAATCAGTAAGGATATTAACCAGACTGTTTTGGAATCTCACCTTAGTTTTTCAAATTGACTATATCCTATTTTTCTTAGAAATCAACACAAGACAATTGAAATAACTTTTTTAAGTCATTTTTCTTCATCTCAGACACTCAAGATTGCTCTTTGAGGGAGGATTAAACTCAATAGAACAATCTAGACAACTGTTCTGAACATCATACTTAGCATTTATTCTTAAAAAACTGATGCCTACTGCCTTATAGCAAGACATTAGAGTAGGTTACACATTAGAAAATAAGTAAACCTCATCAGTCATTACTACTGATGTTCACCTATGGCATCAACAACTTCAACATCCCACAACTTCTGCTTTATTTTTTTTTATATTCATGTTTACAGAACATGCAAGCCAGTCCCTCTCCCAACCAGAAGAGGACTGAGATCATGCCCAACTGGTTCTTAGAGCTGAATGCAAACTCTTAGTCATTCGTAGCTGAAATTCAATGTGCTGACCATGTTAGGAAAACAGTTAACCAGTAACTAACCCATAAGACCCAATCTAATCTGTTCTACAGAAAACAAACATAACACAGTCAGGAAAGAGAAGCAACCCATCTGTCATTGTGTTCCAGGCTGCTACTAAAACTACAAAAAGAAAATTAACTCCAAGAGAGAACATTTTTTCTGTATGCACAAGATTACATACTAGAAAATCCCAGTGGTTTGGAATTCAACATTTAAAATTCCTAACAGATATGCTCACTTCACTAGGTTTTGTTTGAAGTATCAGAAGTTGTGATTTAATTTCTTGTTAATAAATAATAAAGCTAATAAAATTATGTCTGTTCCCTCATAACAGAAATAAAACATCCCTTGGCAAAACAAATGCTATTCTGTAGCTTTTCCTACCTTGCTCAGTAGTTAAGTACATTTTCTTCCTTGTATACAATTTAAGCACTAAAAACAGCAACGCAGACATCTTTTATCAAGACATACATATATTGTTCACAGTTCTTATTATCTTCTCTGCAAATGGAAAAGGAAATAGAAGTCTAGGACCATATTAATACTTGATACTGACAAGGGGAAGAAAACTAATTCTAACTTTACTCTTGCTTTCTCCCTTTCCAAACAGCCCAGCTCAAGCACATTGTCCTAACTTCTTTAGTTCATACTGACCAAGGATTGCTGCAGCATTGTGTAATGTCTTCTCAGCCTTACAGAAAGCTCAGCCTGAGGATGTTCAGCTCTGTGCCACACCAGTTACATAAAGATCTTGTTTAGGACTTGACCGTGGTCCACACTTTATAAATTAAAGAGGCTACCAGAAGATCAGTGCTCTGAAACAGACCTCAGTGCTAGCATCCATTATAATACTTCAGTTTTGAATAAGAGTCCTGAGACAGAAAACACTTTTTTCCTTCATCAAATTCACAACAGGTATTTAAGGTAATAGGAGAGGTTTAATTCCTGAACCACTGGCAAATCAAGGCAAGAGCTGTCTGTGCCAAAATACTTAGTCATGTCTTACACTAAGAAACCATGCAAATAAATCCCTTCAAAAAATCCAAAAATCTAAGAAATCAAGTAAAAGACATACAGCTTTTAGAAACAACATCACAGCTATGTTCCAAGAAATAATACAATTACTAAGATTTGAATTCCGTGGTGAGCGACATCAATCAGAGTGAAGCATAAAAAGCTCTTGCACGGATCAGAGGCGACCGTGCGTGTTTCAGTGGCCAGTAAGTCCACGGACAAAAGAGGAACACATCTCCTTCGCCATCTGGCCTGCCCAGCAACACGCGAGTCCCAAGCTGCCGGGGCGAGGACACCCAGCGCCACTGAGCCATTACCTTCCTGGTTCATAACACGGCTATATGATGGCTCCCTGGAGCATTTGCACGCTGAAACAAAGGGGAAAAAAGCTCTTTTCCCCATTACAGGAAGTGATGCCCTGTTAGGAGCTGGCAGGAGCCGCTGTATAGCGGGAACGGCACTGCTGCCGGAACCAGCGCTCCCGGCGACAGGACCAGCCCCTGGACCCGTGTGAGCTTTGGCTCCGGGGAGCGGAGCCCTCTGCGCTCCCCCGCCCCGCTCACCTCCGCTGCCGCCGCTGCTCCCGGCGCCTTGGCCGCTGCCAGACAGCTCCCACTCTTCACCTTGATCCCGTACGAAGCCCGGAGCTCCTCCAGCACCGCCAGCCGCACCAGCCTCCGTCTCTGCTCCGCCATCCCGTGCTCCCTACCCTCTCTCTCTCTCTCCCTCTGCCCGTCCCCGCCACCCCTCAGACCCCGCTGGGCGCCATCGCAGCCCCGCTCACCGCCCGGCTCAAACCCAGCGCGCGGCCCCGCCCGCGCCTCTGATTGGGCCGTTCGCCGTTCGAAATCAGGCCCCGGCCGCCCAACGGCCACGCGGGGCTGCCCCGCCGCGCCTGCCTCCGTGCGCTGCCTCTAAGCCAGCCAAGGCCCCCGCAACCGCCTGCGGGCAATCGCGCTGGCTGCCTAAGGGCCTGGAGGGGTGGAACAGTGGGAGCGTCCTCAGCCCTCCATCCTCACATCTTCATCCTCCCTCCGTCCCATATCCCTTCAATCCCTCCATCCCATATCCCCTCAGTCCCTCCATCCCATGTCCTCTCATCCCCAACGCGTGCCCGCCCCTCGCCCCCGTAAGTGTCGGCCCAGAGGTGCCGAGTTTGGGGATGTTCAGTTGGTTGGTCACTTAGAAACAAGTGTCTCCTTCTCCGAAAAGAAGTTTCAAATAAAAACAGCCGCCCACCGCAGTTCTGTGGGTCAACTGGAGTCTTCCACCGTACCACCGTACCTGATGGCCAGGGAATGTCGGATATCTGCATAGAAAAAAATGTTCTTCCCATCTGCTTTCGTAATTGATGCTGCTCTCCCCTGCATTGCCTGGGCTCTGTGCAGGTCTGCCCGAGGTGATCCATTATTTCCATCATTTTCTGCTGACAAAGCCGCACGCCGCGATTGAAGTGGCACTTGAACCATTAGCACCAAGTTTGGCACGTACTTTCTAAGTTTGGGTTCCCTTGCCCGTTCTGTACAGTGAACTGAGACACCTCTTGCAGCAGGGTCATTTTGGGCTTTGCACTCTGTCACTATAGGAAGAACTGCTTCCTTTTTTTCTTGGTGTTTTTTGGGTGTTTTGTTTTGTTTTGTTGGGGGGGCGGGGGGTTGTTGGTTGGTTGGTTGGTTTTTCCCTATTCCGAAGTAACTATTCAAGTGCCAACAACAACACTACAGTTAACCAAATGCAGTCTTTCTGTGTAGTCAGAAAAAAGCATTGTACCAAAAATAAAGCTTTTCAAGTTTTCTGTTACTAGTTCTGAAGTGGGTCTTACTTCACTGAGAGAAAGACTAAGATTACCACAAAGCTTAGACACAGAATGATAAGCTTGTTACAGTGCTCTGAACACTTAGGGACACAAAAGCTAGGGAATAAAAAGAGAATAGCTAGAATTTTTCCAAATGTCATCAAAATGTAAATGGAAAAAAAACCCTCTAACAAAATATATAGAAGAAAGCAGCAGTAATAAAAAGCAGAGTAGATGCAAATTTTTTTTAAGTAAACCCCCGTGATTTTGATTATGGATGTCAAAATCGTGTAATCGTATGAAAGTAATATTTCTGTAAATGTAGTTTTAGTGCAACCTTATTGTGAGTATTATTATCTGTCCTGGCATTGAAATGTCCTAGAATTGAAATGGCATGAAAATAAAAAGCTTCTACCCTAAAACATCACTAAATTTCTCTAAATATGAGAAAAATAAAAGTACAGGAATCAAGTAAATAGCTACCATAAAATTTAATTTAAACAATCTCTATTCCAACTTAGTTTTTTGTAGTAATGATGAATTACACAAGAGGGAGCTGTGACTGGATAAATATATCTGAACTTTTCATACTGAGTATTTTCAGTATTCACATAAGAAGAAACATGTTATGATAGTATGTACTGGATTTTTTTTTACTAAAAAAATGTGTGTGTAATTTTTTTACCTTTGCAGAAGACATTTGAAGTGACAGTATTATCCAAATTTTGTCAACACCATTTTAATATTCTTGGTGCTATTTATGGTGCTTGTATCCCCAGTTGTCTGTTCTGCTTATGCTGGATATTGAGTTGTGTGCTTTTAAAACTAGATCTGAGAGCGAAGGGGGGGAGAAGGAGGAGGGGTGGAATGTCTGAGGTGGCTGTATTCAAAAACATAGGAGCTTTTACAAGAAAATTAAGAGAATATTTACATTCACTATTTCTATGGTCAAATAAGATTTTCCAACAAGGTTTTGGAACAGCTCTCAAAGCACAGCAGTATACAGAATACCTTGCTTCTCAGGGTCTCAAGACCTGCCAGCAAACCTGCTCCAGCTTGGGCTTCTCCTTCCATGGGGCCACAGATCCTGCCAGGAGCTTGCTGCACTGTGGACTTCTACCTCCTTCAGCCATCCACCAGCTCTGGCATGGGGTCCTTCATCAGCTGGATGTGGACATCTGTTCCACCATGGACAGCAGCAACAGATGGACAGATTGCTTCACTGTGGTCTTCACATGGGCTACCAGGAGATTTTGCAGTGCCTGGAGCACTGAATAAACAGTGCCTGGAGCACTGCCTTCCCTGCTTCTTCACTGACCATGGTGTCTGTGGAGCTGTTTCCTTTGCGTATTCTCAATCCTGTCTCCAGTTACTGCTCTGCAGCACTTTTTTCACCCATCTTAAATACATTATCCCAGAGGCATTCCAGATGTCGCTGATGGACTCAGCCAGAGGCAGTTCCATCTTGGAGGTGATTGGCATGGTTTGTGTCAGACATGGGGGAAGTTTCTAGCAGCTCCTGACAAAAACCTTCATTGTAGCCCCCCTGCTGCCATAACCTTGCCATGCAAACCCAGTAGAGGTTTCTTCTCTTAAGAGATATGGTTTTGATCCATTGAAACCATCATGCTGAGGATGCATTACTGAGACAAGACATTCATACTGAAGACCTGTGGTTCTAGAGTTCAGCAGTTAATAAAACTTCCCTGTGAGGAAATAAAATCTTCAGATTGGTATAATTCTGCATGTGGAAAGGAAATTAAAATTATTCTTATATTACTCCACATTTATAGAATACTTGAGATCAGAAGGGCTTCAAAAACTAGTTATAGGGCTCAGCTCACCTGCTGAAAACCTGTCAGTTGCAAGTACAAAGGCATTGACTTGGGCGGACCCTGAGGCAAAAGTTAGATGAGACACTAAACATGTCTTATGTCACAAACTTGTTACAAGTTTCTCAGAAGGATATGATACCATCACATGTCTGAAGCAGGAGCTGTGCTGAAGCCTTTAGAAGTTTAACTCCAGGCTCAAACTTGATGTTTTTTTCTCTTCTGACTTTTGCTCTCTCCCTTTTAATCGATGTGGGAAGGAGAGATGGTAAAGAAAGCAGTGTATGGGAAATTAAAATGAGAACAAAAGTCTGTCCAAATTATGCAACAAGGATCATTATGCTATAAAATTGCTCTTCAAATGTGGCTGTCATTGAGAGGTATTAAGATTTCAACAGTTATTTTCTTGATGAAGACTTAATTTCTTGCATAAAAAGGTTTTTAAGCTTAAAGCAATGCCTACACAATTAATGTCCTTTGGTTTTTTGAATGTTTGAAGGGTGCTAAAGGATTTAAATGTAACAGGAGCATTGTGCATCACTACATATCAGTAGTATCAAAGTACTGTCACAATAGCCTTAGAATTCTATCAAATTCCAAATGTAATGTATCGCTAGGTAGAGTGATCACTAGATCATTTTGCAGTGGAATGTGTGTAGTTTTAGGAACCCATGGCTCTGCAGCCTCCCGTGCTGACACACATGTATGTGGCTTCATTGTGTGAGCCTGCAGGCTTTGGAAACAGCACTTCCCAGCTAAGTGTTTTTCAGTAGTTAATCTTTGCTTTATTACATATCACCATATATTTATTCTTCTAGCCTTATTACCTAAATGCTACATTATGTTTATTTTAACTGTGTTATCTTTCTCTTCACCTTAGATAAATGATAACCGAATGTTTAAATGTAACACAGTCAGCAATCCCCCCCAAATAAACTTGAAATTTCATGTATGAAAACTGTTTCTTTTAAAATATTAGACTTTTCTGCTCATCTATTACTTTCAGTTATTTCAGAAAACTGAAAAAAGCTAAATACATTAAAAATGAGAAGGCAATAACTCAGAAGAAAAAAGAACAGAAAAGCTTCATGAGACAGCTAATGAAACACTCAAATGGAACCTACTGCTATATACTTAAATTTCTTCCATTCTTTGTGATTTCTGGAATTGCACTGTTTTTATCATGACATTTCCAAATATTTCAATTTTCAAATTGCCATGGTGGACTTTTTCAACATCTTTACTGTACTAGTAAAAGCAGTTCTAATTATATATATATATATATATATAGCTATTTTTATATGTGTTATTTTAAACTTTATTTTATTTTTAGCTACTTATTTTCCCTCTGAAAATACACATAAGATCAGCACTCATCTAGGAAATACAGAAACTCATCCTTTTTTTTTTTTTTTTTTTGTCTCATGACTACTGATCAGTTTAGATTCTTACTGCATTGAAAACAATTACCTGCCTTCCACTTGAAGGCATTCATGCTGATGTCAAGATGTGTCAAGATCTTTTGCTGTGCCACCTCCAGTGAAAGGCTGTCAAGGTGAAAACACTATGTGTCATCCTAGCTTCCCACGCTACATCCAATTTTAATTTACTCTTAAGTTGCCACAGTATCTTGTGAGTCCTGTATTCTATCAAGTAAATGTTTATAATCCATATTGCCCTCAAAAATAAATAAGAAATAATAAAAAAAGGAACACAACTAAATAATGAAATACTGTTTTTTTCAGGTTGTGGTATTTGTTTTTGGCAGAAGGAAGTAGAGAAAAGGAGAGAGAGACATTTCCAACAGAAACAGGCTGTGAATTGCAAATGCTCTTGGAAGAAATTTTGCCAGGAATGGAAGACTGGCATCCACCAGTTCCAGTGTCACAGCTGTAGGACTGCTGTAGGAATTTTTCTTTTACCAGTCAGATAGTTATTTAAATAACCTGCATTGTGTAATCCTCAAACAAGCAAAACTTCCCCTGTTCATGTTCATGGTTTAGCCCCAGCTGGCAACAAAGTACCACACAGCCACTTGCTCACTTCCTCTTCCCCCCACTGATGGAATGGGGAGGAGAATCAGGAAAGAAAAGAGAATAGAACTCATGGGTTGAGATAAGAACAGTTTATTGATTGAAACAAAGGAATAATAAGAGGAGGAGTAGTAGTAGTAGTAGTAATAATAATAATAATAGTAGTAGTAGTAGTAGTAGTAGCAGTAAATGATGAGATAAAACACAAGAAAGACAAGTGCTGACAATACAATCTCTCACCACATGTTGATCAATACCCAGCTCATTCCTGAACCACAACTGACCCCATTCCAGGTAACTCCCTCCAGTTCATATATCGGGCATAGCTTTTTACGTTATGGAATATCTCTTTGCACAGTTTGATTAGATATGCTCCCTCCCAGATTTGTGTGCCTCCTCACTGGCAGAGGATGAGACACTGAAAAGTCCAGAATCACAGAATATGCTGAGTTGGAAGGGACCCACATGCAACATCAAGTCCAACTCCTGTCCCTGCGCAGCACCATCCCCAAGAGTCACACCACGTGCCTGAGAGTATTGTCCAAAAGTTTCTTGTCCGTCAGGCTCAGAGCTGTGACCACTCCCTGGGGAGCCTGTTCCAGTGCCCAAACACCCTCTGGGTAAAGAACCTTTCCCTAATATCCAACCTAAACCTCCCCTGACACAACTTCAGGCCATTCCCTTGGGTCCGGTCACTGTCACCGCAGAGAAGAGATCAATGCCTGCCCCTCCTCTGCCCCTCATGAGGAAGTTGCAGACTGTGATGAGGTCTCCTCTCAGGGATCCNCCACTCCCTGGGGAGCCTGTTCCAGTGCCCAAACACCCTCTGGGTAAAGAACCTTTCCCTAATATCCAACCTAAACCTCCCCTGACACAACTTCAGGCCATTCCCTTGGGTCCTGTCACTGTCACCGCAGAGAAGAGATCAATGCCTGCCCCTCCTCTTCTCCTCATGAGGAAGTTGCAGACTGTGATGATGTCTCCTCTCAGGGATCCTCTCCAGGCTGAACAAGCCAAGTGACCTGAGCCATATGGCTGTCCCTCGAGGCCCTGCACCATCTTTGTTGACCTCCCCTGGATGCTCTCTAATACCTTAATGTCTTTCTCATATTGCGGTGACCAAATCTGCAGATAGGACTCAGGATGAGGCTGCACCAGCGCAGAGCAGAGTGAGAGGTCTTTGACTTAAGGTAAATATGACTTAGCAACAACCAAAATTTCAGTGTTTTATTCGCATTATTCTCCTACTGAATCCAAAATACAGCACTGCATCAGCTACTGAGAAGAAAATGAGATCTGCCTCAGCCAGAACCAGGACAAGAGAAAGCAAATATGTTAGCATATTACTGCATAAGCATACTATCTCTTCTCTTTGGTTTCAGCCATTCATAAACATACAAATACTCAAGACAATTAAAACATACAGATTGAAAAAACTCAGCAATGTTGAAATGTGAAGAAATTATCATTACAAGTTTCTACATTCATTTATTTATAGCTTTATGAGAAATTTTCATGTAGTGTCAGACATATGTAACTCTCTCCATCGACTGCACAAAAATATCTGTTTAAAAATCTTCAAAGATCAGACAATTCCTATGTTGATTATCTTAGCTGCAGAAAAACCACCACCCCTGAAGCTGACTTCCTGCTTGAGAAACCATAAACTAATTGCAAAACAAAAGGCATGTTTGGAGAGGTCTTTGACTTTCAGCAGTTAGCGCATTACAGGGCATCTGATGCTGAACAACTTGTGAATGTTTAGCTTGTTCTTTGTTGAAGATGGTCTGGTTGATGTATGCTGCTAATACTGGGTGAGATGATAGAGCATGAAGGAAAACAAGCTGCATCCTTTACTGTCAAACTGTTCAGTTTCAGCTGCTCCAAAGAGTAGGCATTTGGGTAAGGAGGAGGTAGCTGCTTTTTTTTTTTTTTCAGTCAGCTGTCATCTTTACCAAGTCACTTTCCACCTGCTGTTTTTTGATTAAATAAAATCCTTCCCACTCTCTTCCAGTCAGTTACTGAGATTCAAACCCATGATGCCAGACTAATGTCTGTTACACGACTGACTGTGAAAAGAACAACATGAAGAAAGCAACAGGTAACCTGTGGTCCTTAACAGAGTGGGTTTGTGTGGTTTGGGTTTTTCTTAAACTAAAATAGATTAGTTAGGTTTTTTTCATTTTCCATTGATGGTGACTCCTAGTTTTCTACTAATTTTTCAAAGATATATTTTCAGTGTGTTTAATGTCCAATTAAAACTCAACTTTCCCCATAATTAAAACAATTAATGAAAATATTTTAGACTTTAAAGCCTTAAAAGTACATGCTCAGAAAATTATTTTGTTGTGTTAGTTTCTAAAAGTATGTAGGCAATACTGTCTTCAGTGCTTCTAGGCCTGTGTGACATACGATAAAATGTCCTTAAACCCAGACCTTCTAACTGTCCACACAAAAGGACTCCAAATCCAATCCCCAGGACTTTTATGTCATGCCAGGGCCATAAGGCAGTCATGTTGCCAAGTTGCCTCCCTCTCCACTTCACTATGTGCTTGAAACCTGTCTGTGTGTGAAGGGTTTGAGCACGGGAAGCCAAGCAGAGTTATCTCCATGGCTTGCTGGTCCTGACTTTCCACCCATCTGCGCTTCCTGCACCTCTGAAATAGAGTCCCACGCTGGAGGGACATGGCTTCTGCAAGGCACAGGGTAGCTCTGTCAGCTTTACGTGGCCAGCCCAGGGACGGGGTGCAGGGACAAGGTGCACGCAGGAGAGAAGAATGGAGTTACAGGGCTTCAGGTGCTGGAAATGATCCCACCGGCAGCTGTCACAGAATCATATAATCACAGAATGGTTGAGGCTGGAAGGGACCACTGGAAATCATCTACTCCAACCTCCCTGCTCAAGCAGGGTCCCTTAGAGCATGTTATTCAGGATTGTATCCAGGTATGTGTTGAATATCTTCGGTGAGGGAGACCACAACTCCCTTGGCAACCTGTTCCAGTGCTTGGTCACCTGCACAGTAAAGAAGTTCTTCCTCATGTTCAGGTGGAACTTCCTGTGCCTCTTGTCCTATTACTTGGCAACATCCAGAAGAGCCTGGCTCCATCCTCTTGACATTCACTCTTCAGATGCTGGCATATATTGATAACATCCTCTCTCAGACTTCTCCAGGATAAACAGGCCCATCTCCCTCAGCCTTTCCTCATAAGTGACCTGTTCCAATCCTCTCATCATCTTTGTTGCTCATCACTGGACCTGCTCCAGGAGCTCCCTGTCTCTCTTGTCCTGAGGAGCCCAGAACTGGACACAGCACTTCAGGTCAGGCCTCACCAGGGCTGAGTAGAGGGCCAGGATCCCCTCCCTCGACCTGCTGCCAATGCCCTTCCTAATGCAGCCCAGGATCCCACTGGCAACAGGGACACGTTGCTGCAGGCTCATGTGTCAGCACAGTCAGACTGTTACAGTTTAACATTTAACTTCTTCTGCTACTGAGACCTGTGCCCTTATGTTAAATAGATTCCATAAAGTTGGCTGGAATAGCGTTTAAATATTTAAAAGAAGGACCATAGTGTTTTTAGAGCTGTTTGAATTTAAAAGCCATTTTGACTGATAATCTCAAAATATGTGGGACCTGATGCACAGCACAGTCAGAACCAAGAATAACTGGTGTAGCCACTAATAAGCACCCCAGAGATGCGGATTTTCCAATCAAGTGCGAGCAAAATTACAATAACTACAGTGACTGCTACTTTTTTAAAAAAAGTCCAGCTGTAGATTTAAGGTTTTAAATGCTCTGATTTCACTCATTTAAAGATTTTCAAAACTCCTGTCTGTGGATATGAAAATGTTTCTCTTCTGTTATTATCATGACTCTCTCTATTTCCTTATTTTTATTGATTATGAGCCTAATTAATTTGTAAATCATCAGCAACCCCATTAAAATCCATCTGGCTTTGTAGTGTCATAAATAGCATCCTATTAAAATCAGCTTGCAACTTGAATAGCTGTTTGTCTCTATTTTTAGCTAACTACCACTGAAAATGTAAGACGGAGAAGGTTTTCTTTGTTTTGCTGTGTATTACTTGCTGAAAAATCAGATATATCAAGACTTGTCAGATACACTTTAGTCAAGTGGGTCCTTCTGATTATGCTGTACTTTATAGAACAAGAGGAGAAACAAGCATTAAAATTACATTTAATGTAAAACCACAGAGATAACAATAAAAGACAGGAAAGTGAGATACCTGATTTTATTTCTAGCTTGTTTTTCAGATTATCTAGATAATAACTCAATTGTTTTCCTTAAAAAACAATTAATTTCCTCAAATATAGGTGTTTATACTGAACTTGCCTATGTGCCTCTTCAGTAGACTTTAATGCCAAAGCTCTTGACAGATATTATAAAATATCACATAACTGTCAGGAAAACAAATTTCACTCACCATCAGGAATGTAATTTACATCTCTGTCTAATTGTGTTATTTAGTGCACAGAGGGTACTTTTCTGCATGGAAATTTATTGTTCTTCTTTCTTGTTCCCTAATGGAAAATGAGCTCCTAGTTTCAGAGCTTGGAAAGGAATGAAATTTCCACCCTGTGACATTTTTCTGAAACCACTCTCCGTTGTGAGTATCTCCTTCTGTGCTGGAAATGGAATCCCACACGAAGCCACTCTATACTAATGGTTTTAGTTGCTCCCAGCACTGCTTATGACTAAGTGCAAAATCCTCTCTTCTACCTCACTACCAACCCCATCCCCCCAGTGAACCACAAGTCTAATAAGAGAACCAAGTCTTTCTCTTCTAAAGTCTTCTTCATAGTGGAGCTAATTATATACAAAGACATGAACACTTCCTTTGAGAGGAAACAAAGTCATCAAGTCCGCCTGTGTGCTCAAAACTGCTGCACAAGTATGTGTACCTAAGCTAGCTGTGAATTCCTCACAGTATTTTCATAACCTGAGGGCTGGAAGGGCAGCAGATGATAAACTTGTAAAAATCTGTGTACATATTCTATCAATTTATAATGTTCTATATTGTACAATGCCACCCAGGGTTGTCAAAGTATAAGAGCCCACTCACAGAAATGTGATCATTTCAGGCAATATCTGAGAAGTTTACAATATGAGAGTTCTTGTTCTGCAAACTCTTAACCAAGATGAAAACTTACTGGTTTTTTGAGCTGGAAGTGAATCAATTTGTGTCAACTACTGCAATCCCTGTTCTAGCCAAGGGATCCTTCTGCTCTGTGTGTGTCACTCTTGTGCAAGAGCTTGGGAAGTTTTCAATTAGCCAGGTTCTGAAAACATAACGCTGGCATATTGTTCCAGGAAGATGTACCATAAAATTGGCATAAGATAATATAAACAGAAATTTCTCTTGAAATATAAATGAAGAATTTTCAGCATTCACGTAGTTGGTTTCCCCACCCCAAAAAACCCCAAGCCAAATCTGTTTTCAGAGAAAAAAAAGCAACCAACAAAAAGCACCAAGTGTTTCTGAGTCCTGGGTGGAGTTCAACTCTTTCCTAACTGTTAGTCTTCTGATCTTGTAGTCACTGGTACTGATACACCTTTCTTTCTGTTTTCTAGTGTTTGCTTCCAAGTCAAACAAGATTTTGCTGGGTTTGCTCAATATGGCCAACACAGTCGCGGCTTCTGGTTCCTATGTCGTTTGTTCAGATTTGTTCCTTGCTTGCTCATCAAGGTGAAGATGAGATGAAGACATGATCTACCAAAAGGACGTGATATTCATTCTGTTCAGTGACTTGGACAAGTCTTGTGAAGAACAAAGCAGTCTTTCATCTCACCAGTCACCTCTCACCTGGACAAAAAACATGCAAATTTTTTAAAGACAAATGAGATTCTTTCCTTTGTGCAGGCCAGGTACTTGTAAAATATCGTTTCTAATCAATCCAATGAGGTGCATATGGTCTCCAGTACAAGCTGCTTTCTAGTTATTTTTGTAAATAACTTGTTTTTTTCAGTAAATGAGTTGTTGGTCCCCTGGCAAATATCCTGAGCAGCCTTGAAACAGCAATGTAAAACAAAAATCAGAACTGAGAAAAATAAACTAGGAACTTACTCTTATATTTGTATTTCTGCATGCTTTGGCATATTTTATTAATATTTATTTACATATTCAAATATTCTCAAATATTCATAATGAATGAAGGGTACAAAATTAAAATGGGGTAATGTCTGGAAATACCTTCAAAAAACTGCCTGAATTTAAAAACATTTTTTTCTAGCAGTTAATTGATAATATATGCATTAAAATTTGAGTTAGTAATGTCCAGATTTATAATCATACTAACTCTGGATTATACACTTCCCAAGTTTAGTATTTTAATTTATTCCTTAATGATTAATGCAATTTATTATAGCTACATGTTAGCCTACTTGTAACACATCAAGCTGATAGTTTAGAAGGCTAGGAACTACACCAAAACCAAACAAACCGTGGTATGCTATAAATAAAGCATTGTATGCCTGATTTGATATTCCTTGTAACCGAATTTTCCAAAGAGCCTACAGGAAGGAAGAGCCTAATGGGCCCTTTAATTTTAAATTTGCCTTGCTGTTTGTGCTTTACATCATCCTTACTATACTGCAGTGCTGCATGACTGGATGAAGTTGTGCTCCTGATTGTTTACTAGAGAAGGCATTTCTAAAAGGAAGGATGTGCATCACAAAATGAGTCCAGATTTCAGACAGCATTACAATTTGTAACAGTTTGTATTTAGGTTCAGAATGACACTGCATTTCAGGCCACTTTAAACTTTCAATACTTAAAAATTTACTAAATGGTATGTTGTCAGGGAAGCCATTTTTAGCATCAAGGAGAAATAGAAGAATATCTATTTAAAGATTTAACAAGGTTAAATGAAGAAGAACACTGTCTAACAACTTTTTAAAAAATCATCAATCTCAGCGGTAAATGGTCTAAGTTATTAAATGTAAAAAAAACTCATGAAAGAGATACAACTAAGTGCCATTCTTTTGCCAACCAATGTTTCCATTTAATTAAAGTGTTCTCTTATTTTCAAAGCCACACAGTTTCTGGTGGTTTTATTCAAATGTATTAAAATGGTTGACCCGCTGAACTATTTTTATTTATATATATTTTTTCAGCCAACAACAACCAGACATTAACTATATGTGCAATATATGAATAATAAATGTTAGTTTCCATTGAAAATAATATTTAGAGAGGTTTTCCTTTGGTAAACCTTTTAAAATAGTTATTAACTAAGGAGAAGACACCTCATAGGCAAGTTTTACCCATTTTTGAGCATTCCATTACTTTCAAAATTATTCTTCTCTATATAACAGTGCCTGATAATTTTCCATATGCTACTGTCTTCTTTTGAAAAGCTCTTTCTCTAATGGCCTTTGATGTTTCTTTACAGAACTTGCTCTTTTTCTCTCTTTTGATTTTAGTTCCAACACATACTCAGGCTGTAAAGGGAACATCTATTTAAGATCTCCTCAGAGCCTAAGGATATGTATTTTTCTTTGGGTCAATGCTGAGTGCCATAGCTTCTTCTTTAATCAAGAATTACACATCTCAGAAATACTACTGATAACATCTGAAACTTTATGTATTATCTATAGTAATCTCTGAAAATTGCTTTCTTCCAAGTACAGTAGAGGTTGTCTCTTGAATATGTAATTAAATATTGAATGCAGGGCAACTTAGGCTCTCACTAAAAGGGCTTTTTTTCTGTTCCATACATATACATTCCATTTTTCTCTTGAGGGTGAAAGTGGACATAAATAGGAGAAAACATAACCTAGTCTGTTCTCATCTTAGTTTTTGACACCCTGTAGCAAAATTATATTTAGGCCTGTGCATTATCTCATGCACTCAGCAAAAGATGCATCCAATTGTTTATGGTCCACAGCCCTGGTCTTTCATCTGAATGCTTGTGTATACAGAGGTGTGGTAATCAGATTGCAGATGACTACTCTAGACAGTAGGCTAGAATTTAAGGCTGATTTCTTAACTGAATTTTAGAATTAAAAATGTTACTTGTATTCCTAGGTGGTGAAGTTTAAAGTAATCAGTGAATCATGGAGATTACAAGGTACAAAGTTAAATTCTTAAAAGACAGCAAATAAATTACTACTCTGAGAGGAGAGTGGAAGAGAAAGAAGTGAAACCAAAGCAATATTTCTAATAGGATAAATTTTGCATTAGGTGAGCAAGTCCTGGTAGCTTTTTCAATAATATGCAGTTTTGTCTTTACACAGAAATTTACTCCTTTCTCTCTCTCAACTAATTTGTTCCATGAGTTAAATATAACTCTCAAATGTAGAATTTATTTTACAGATATCTAAACTGACTTGTCAGGTGTTGCATACCATACAAACAGAAAGGTACAGTCTATCTACTGAAGAAATGTAAATTTTCACTTGCCTTTCATACCTAAAAGAAGCAGGTAAGAAAGAAAGATATGCTTTTACTCTAATTTGTTCATCTGCTAAAATGGCCATTTTTACCTTCTCTTTGAAAGGAATGGTATCAAAAAATGACTCTTTTGGTTGAAGCATATGGCAGATGAGTTTGGTGGAGTAATGTAACATGAACTGCATGAACATGTGAATTCTGGCTCAAATCCAAGATTTCAATGAACATCTGAGAGAAAACTTCTCAAATGCGCCTGTGCGACCTGCAGCACCTTAGTGTGAGAAAAGTTCAGGTTTGACTACTCAGGAATTCTGACTAAACAGAGACTACTTGCACATGACTGAGAAAGAAAATTGAAGAAGAAACTGGTATCTGGTGATGAGCTTCATGCTCTCATTTTGCCAGATTTTACAAAATCGCTACCTGTCAGGCACAAAGATTTCTCAGAAACCCATTTTCAAAGTACTTACCGGATCACAGTTTTTAGAAGTGCTTATATATGCACTGTCAAAATCAAAGCAGGGCATGTAAGGGCAGAGTAAAACCAAAGCTTAAAAACAA
>VXBB01000563.1:209094-225778 GCA_013399915.1 Illadopsis cleaveri | reverse complement strand
GGACAATAAGTGCAATGCCAATAGGGTAAGCATTTTGTAAGTGTTCTAATCCTTATGATTGTCCATAATAAAAAATTATTTTCTTCTTGTTTTCAACTAGCAAGCTGCAAATATTTGGGCTGAAATTCTTCATGCTCCTGTTTGCTACTAGGTGGATATTTCTGTAAATTTCAACTACCAAGATAGAACCACCTCTAATAGCAAAATTGAGCAAAAATACATCATGTGGTCTACGTTCTAGACCTGTGTAGACTGAAAAGATTAAATAATAGGATCAAGCTATAATCAATCTTGTCAGACATTGTTAAATTATCCAAGGTGATGGTGTAGATTTTCTTACCCTGATTCAAACTTGTTTCATCTGGTAATTTTGTAATGATTACAGCCACTTTTACCAAACTGTAGTTCACAGTTAAACTCTTTTGTCTCCGCAAGTAGTGGTCAGACATCTATTGTCCTACACAGACATGCTCTGTGAGTCATTGCTCTGTGAGGAATTATTCAAGTTGACCATTCCTGGACTCATGTGGTGGTGCATGTGCCCCCTTCTAGGTTAAGACAGAGCATCAGTGTGAGTCATTCTGTGAACTGGAGGGCTTGAATGGTTTATGTTAAAAAGAAAGAAAACATGCACAAACAAGGCGTATCAGTTGTCTGACATCGTTCACAGCACAGTCCCACAGTCAGGTATGAGGCAGGGGACATGGAATGCAGCACTGGAATAAGGGATGTCCAGGCATGGCAAAGACAACATTAGTGGCATTACCACTGAAGCCCTGTAGAGTGGAAATAGAGCCCATGGGGGCTTATCTTCTAACCGAGGCTCAGGCACACAATTACCGTGACTGATCAGAGCAGCAATCAAATTACACTAATTCCACCCAGTTAAGTCCTTCGCACAACTTGTATCTCAGCATCATTTCAGTTTCAACCCTTTACAGTCACCTTGAGATAAAGCATTGCTTGAAAAAAACATCTCTATTTGATAGGGACAAATTGGGTGAAAAGAAATATGATCTTTTGCTACAGCTTAAACTAGTGTTATAGAACATAATGGGGGACTTGATATTAAATTGCCTCTTCCATACAGTTCTGCAACCTAAGCATCGTTCAAGACAGAAAAAAATAAGGCATCTATGATCTGACTTGTAGCAGAGCTGAGTTTCCTCAGCAGAAGTTAATGATAAGTATGATTTAATATAAATTTCTAAATATTTGGAAAACAAGGTTATAGATATCTTACATGGGACATGCAACATGATTTGATTTAACTCTTTGCAATTTATTCTTACACTTTGGTTTTCTTTATCACAGCATGAACAGGTTTTCTTTCAACTTTTACTAAATTTAATCATTAACATCAGAAATTGTAAAAGGGAAGCTAATTCCTGTATTCAGTGCAGACTGCAATAAACTGTAAATAATTCATGGAGCAGTATACTGCAGAAAATAGCCAACTCCTTGTATGACCATACAAACAGCAGACCTAATTTATGCTGTAAGTTGCTAAACCTAGAATTCAATTGCAGGCTACCACATAACCTAATTATATTCCTAAATGTTCCAAATTTATCTTAAGGATTACTGAATTGCTTGCCCACAGTAGGAAAAGCTACAATCCATCCATCTCCAGATTTTACTGACCCTTTTGCCAGAAACTTCTAATGCTTAATCTGCATCATGGAAAGTTTCTGTTTTCCTGCTAATGCTTTTCTTTTAGAATGAAATGTCATATATTCAGCTATATCATGGCAGATTGGATTAGAGCACAGAAACGGCACACCTTTTTCTGTAACATTTGTTTCACTCTGAAATTATCTTTCTTGAGCTTGGATGCCTAGAGCTATTGCAGATGAGATGGCTCCTACCCATCAAATAACACAACTGCTTTCCAACACTGCTGTAGACAGTGTCACCTGGTATACTTCTCTCCTACAGCCACATTACACCAGTGACTCATAAATCATTCTGAGATCAACCACCGGGTCCCCACCACAGCTGTTTCCAGTCAGTGAGCTTACAAATTAACTCTCAGAAACTCTCAGTATTAGTCCTGAGGAATACTTGTACTTGATACTAATTAATTTTGTCCCTTGTATATGATCCCAGTTCTTACAGCCATGCAGGTCTTCCTGGACATTACAGCTGCCTTCTATGTTAGTGAGAGACACATTTTACTGTCATCAGACTCCATTATCACACTCCTGTATCTCCCAACTAAGCTTTTCAATGAAATGACAAAACAAGTATTGTTTGAAGACTGGCCCGCTAAGAGCTCCAGTAATAACACCACATAACAGCACTTTCCCTTTCAATGCCACTTTCCTCCCTCACAATATTCTTGTCTCAATAATTAGCGAGCATTGATTATCATGTGCACCGAAGATACAGTCGTCAGGCAGGAATCCTGTAGAAATAATATGTTCTGGTTTAGGTACACACTGTCTACCTACACGTTTACCTACAGACCAAAATCTGCATTTATATAAACCTAGGGGTTTTTTTTAATGAATAAAAATTATCTTTTTCTACTGTACTAACACTAGTTGAATCTGAAAACGCTAAGAGGCAGAAGAATTAAAATCTCTTTTTTTGCTATTCTTTGGGCAAAATATTTTGTTTCATAAATGATGAAGTATTTTTTGAAGTTTCATTTTGAAAAACCAAGCCTGAACTGAATTAAAAAAAAAATAAAATTGAAGAGACCAAATGTTTCCAATGCTACATGGAATAAATTAATAAAATCACAATGAAGTATTTTTTATGAATCCATATGAACAAAAATGTTTGGCTAGAAGAAAAAAAGTATTTTAGATTGACATAGAAGGAATGTACTTTCTGATTGTTTTGATTTTGCAACAGAACCAAAAGAAGATAATTCATTTAACCAACCTCTGGTTTTACAGAAAGCATGAGCTCTGGTGTTCTCATATACCAACCCCATATCTTTGCAGGTTTAGTGATCTTTTACCACAGGTTTTTCAGGACACAAATTAAAATTAAATAGCAGTGTGGCAGAGATAGCTCTGGTCCCAAAGCTTTGATGTTGTCACAAGCACAAATTTTAGAGAAGGTTGGACTAATGGAGGAGTGGCAGCACCAGGAAATGTCCCCAGTCTCTGCCAGGAAGGAGTTAATGCAGGGGCAAGCTCAGTGCCATGTGCACACACTAGCCTGCATTTCTATGATGAAGACATAGAAGCATGTATCAAAACCCATATGCATATTTGAGGTGATTTTTTTTTACTGGTTCCCAGAAAAAGCTAGAAGGAGCTTGAAGCAAAGATAAAAAACAATTACAGACAAGTAATAATGTTGACAGACATGGACAAGCCAAGGAAAATCACCCAGGAAACTACTCTTTCACATGCATATGGCAGAAATAAAAAGTTGCTTACTGAGATGGAAAAAAAAAAGAAGTCATTTGTGTCTGTTAGACATTGTGTGCAATACAACTAAATATTTATTTAAAGGCATAAAATGTCATGCTGTTTTACATAATTACTGGCAGAAATGCTTCTTAAATAAAATTCTACAAATTTGATCATTATATACTTAAAAAATCCATTTCTAAGAGATACTTTATATGTCAGAGTGATCACATGTAGCCTAGCAACCAGGATGTTATTGAAATTCTACATACAAGTGCATGAGTCATTTTTAGATATGAAGTAAGTATAATGATGAATGTTAATAAATGGCAGAATCAGTAAGATACGAGCTAGATTTTATAAATGTGCAAAGCTTAGTAAATTATATTTTTTCATAAATTTGCAGATAAGAAAGGATAAATATCTGTGGGGGTTTTTTTCCATGAGAATGTTAAATAATATTTTCTGTGTTTTCAGGTTATTTCCGATATTTATCATCTGAAGATTTTTACACATCAACTTCACTTATCTCAGGTGTAAGGATTTGTCCTAAAAACATATATCATGTCTCTCTTATCCTGCCCAAGACCTGAAAGAATCTTTTCTGCTTCAAGTACAGATTTATGGGTACAAATGTCATGCATCTAATTGACAGAAAACATCTGTCTAGGCTATTTTATATGCCTTTCCTGACACCAGTTTCCTGATACTTCAGCTCTTTGGTGAGGCATTATCCATTTTCTAAGAACAGACTGTTCTGTAGTTAGTGCACAAAACTTGCACAAGGTGCTGCTTCAAAGATCACATGACACTTGAAAAGAAAAGAAAAAAAAAAGTGGAAATAGAATTAATACCCAAAGTGATATTTTTTTTTCCATTTAGGGGGATCTGAAGAGGTCCTCTTTCATGGTAGTAACTTTGCATTCATCACAAGCTTAGAGTCCAGCTCCTTGGGATTCTTTCCTAAGCAACAGTCTAAGTACAAAATAGCCTATAATAAAGTCTACAAGTGCACATGATGAAAATGCAAGATTCAAGGTTGAAAGGAAAGAGCATTGATGCACTCTAGAATGATAGTCCTCACATTCCTAGCACAGACAACATATTTGCTTCTCATTATTCCAGGCCTTAATCCTCAGTTTAACTGTACTCATTGCTCCTCTGTTCTGTGCTAATTTGCATGCAACATCAGTTAATGCCAGCTTAGAAGAATTGGTTAGTAATTGGCTGTTAATTGACGTTGTGTATGTGAGTTGTATCTCATTGTCAAAGCTTTTTTACTTTAATTCCGATTATGAATCAAATTTTGATTAGTTATCAATCAGATAGGAAAAATTATCAGAAGTTTTTGAACACTGGAAATTCCTAAAAATAGTGCATAAAAGAGAAATAGTCCTTTGCAAACACTGTATGGAAGAAAGAGACCTTAAAGTAATTGGAGGAAGAAGGTGACTGTCAAAATAAAATTTGTTGCTGGTTTAACATAAACTGAGAATGATGGACATTTAATCCAAACCAAGCTAAAGTTTCATTGACTGTCCCTCATAACTTGCACAGGCTTTGTGGGATCACTGCTGTATTTCTCATGCAAAATGAGTCTACAACAGTTATGGTGAAACCAAGAACAGCTTTTTAACAGTTCAGAACCCTTATTTATAGATGTTAAAACCTAAGACACAAATCCATAGTTTTAGTCTGTGCTGAAAGAAAAACAGAGGTAAACAGCATCTCAGAGAAGGAGTGTGAATGAAAACTTGTCCCTTTTTCTGCTATAGCTGGGTGTAGGGCGTAGTGTGCCCTTACTACCTTATCACAGAACCCATCCCTTGATCTGTTTACAGTAAGGTACTGAGTAAGCTAGGCTTGTGTAGTTCTTTTGAACTTTAAAAAAAATTATTTCAGTTATCAGCACTTGCACCACCAGTAACATCAAAATCAGACAGAATTTCTCAATGTAGTTTTTCTCAATTTAGAAAGAAAAAAAAAAAAAAGACAGTAATTCCTTCCTAGGATCCTGGCATTTTCTAAATAGTCAAATAAATGATTCCATAAGAAAAGAATCCTTAGGAAGGGTGCTTAAGAGCAGAAGAAACTAGTAATTTAGATTAATTCTTCACAAGGAGAAGCTTATTCAATTTTTTTTTCTTCTAATTATCCAGAAAAAGTTGTACCAGATTAAATTTTGCCAGTCAATAAACAAATCCCCTCTAACCTGCAGGAAGATTTCAAAAAGTTAGCTGTGAACAACTCTATTTTTTGGTATTTTGGTGACTGAATGTTGTTTCTGTTTTGGTTAATTATACAATAATGAACAAAAGAATGTTGCTCTATGAATTAATTTTTGGAGTTTTTCATGGGCATCAGCATGTTAAGCACTGTTAAGACATGGATAAAGTGCTTGTTCCTCTTTGACCATACTGTTTCTAAACAGGCAAAAAGGGAAATGAGATGAGGGAGAAGAGAATTTGACCAAAATTACACAACTGACTAATAGCAAACAAAGGATTTCCTGCATTTAAGCCCAATAAGCAGGGAATGAAGCTGCTTTTTACACCTATGGCTTACAGGGGAAACTAAATATTCCATTTTTTCACTTGCTAGAATGTGGATATTATACTGGACTAGGAGAAATACTTTGAGTTCTCTGGTTTTGTGTCTTGTTTTCAGTCTGGTTTGCTAAGGAAATGAAAGTTGTGCAATGACAGTGGGTGTGTATGGGTGGCTCCGCACGTCCTGGTAGTAACTTTTGAACCTGTTGGCAAACTGTAGCAAATTGGACACAGAGTACTGGTCTCAGAGATAAGGTAATTCAAAAGTCTTGGTCTCAAAGGTTATGTTATACAAATGTTGTGAAAATAGGGGGCCAGTTGTAAGTGCCAGGCTGTAGCCTGATAGCATGAAAATTCACTTGACAGAAATCCTACTATTTAAGTTTTGATATTAACAGAACCTTGTACTTTCTTCAGTTATGTTTTAGAGTATTCCTCTGTATTAAAAAATTCATTAATTAAAACCCCAACAACAAAATAAAACCTCATAAAACAATGCAACATTATGAACTGAGGCTTACAGGAAGAAAGCCAAATACAGTATTATTCATAATGAAATAATGAACTAGAATAACTGCTCATGGATGGTTGGTATCAGATTCCAGATTTTCCTTCAGAGTGTAGAACTGGTGGCAGCAGAAAGCTTCACTGCTGTACTTAAAGGAAGAAAGACAAAACAGATGAAAACAGGGATGAAGTGATGTTCGTGATGGAGAATTTTTATATTGGTGATCTCAGATGCCATAATGAGGCAAGATTTAATCAAAAATATCAGCACAGACAAGGCCTCACGGGGGCTCCAGGAAGGCAATGATATAAGTTCTAACATTAAAATATTCAGTTTGAGCACATGTCTCATGCTGGAACTTGCTTCTTTACAAGCACTGCTCCCTGTCCTGCTGATGAGATACCCTGCCAGGAGGATGTGATGGAGAGCAGGTACATATGTTTCATTCGAGTACTCTGGAGCAGGTCAGAAATTTTATTTCCCCTTTTAAAACAAGGGTTCCAGTATAATTCAGTTCCCCCCACCTCACTGTGAGCAGCCTTCAACCAAACCAAAGCACGCAATTTCCATTGTGTCATACAGCATAACAATAAAATGTAGCGAGAGACCATTTTACATGGGATGGGCTAGGGAACGTTTTTATTCTTGTTGCTATAGTAATGAATACAGCTAATTGTGCAATCACTGTGATTACACATTTCAAATGGGTGGTACTTTCGAACAGTAGCAATACAACTGCAATGTGAAAAAGTGATGTAATCAAGGAAGGATGGAAGCAAAAGTCAACAGAATGCCTGAGACATATTTATTGGATGATGATGAAATATTTTAAAGAGGAAGTCTGGCTTAGTTAAGATACTTGCATCAGCCTCTTACATTAAAATCAGCATTTTTTTTTCCACAGCTTTCCTTTGTGACCTTAACCATGAAACACAGAGCTGACTAACAGTTGTGAGCAGTAACAAGCCATTTTAGGTGCTTGGCTATGGAACAGAATCCAGAACCTAAAGTTACTCAGATTGACCACAGACTGCATTCTGAGCTGGGAGCAAATGAACACAGTTAGTGGTCATTCTTTCTGATAGATTATATCCTAAAATATAATTTGAGGTGCAGAAGAAGTCTTTGTTGAAAGGAGGCATTTCCTTTAATTTGAGGTTATGGAATTTGTTCTGAAGAGAGATTCCCTTCAAAGGGAAGGGAAGTTAACAGTCTGGTTTTGTAATGTTTTTAAATTCAAAGGCTCAGATACTGGGAGCCCTAATAGAGATGCTCTCACTCATAGAGAATGCACTGACACTCATAATATCATTCTATGAGCCACCTAAGTTCAATTCCTTCAACTCTTTGCAAAAATTCAAATCTTATCTTAGTGTCTTAAATGCCAGGTTTAGGGTAGGATGCTCTCACTCTCCTATTCAATAACTAAAAATCCTTGTGTGCACAGGGAATGCACACAACAAACATGAACAGTGCCAACTACTAGAACACTTCCTTGGGAAGGGGAGATTCAAGTAACATATCCAGAGGAACACATAGCAAATGGATTTTGATTGTTGGGGGGTTACTAGCCTGACCAGAAACAGAGCTTGGATGCCACCAGAATGAGGAAGCAGCTATATCAAGATATTAAGAATTTTTACTTGGATGTAAAGATTTTGAAAGACGAAATACTCTATGGAATAAGATATCAATCCTGCTGAACAGTTGTTCATTAACAAAATGACCCTGTTAGTAGTTCCTTAACTAACCCAGGTTCTGTGTGATTAACTACACTAAAATTGTCAGAATATCAGCAATTACCACCATATGGCCATGGACAATAAAATAAACTGACAAAGATTTAGCTAAGTTAAACAGCATCAAGTTAGAAGACTCTTTTAAGCAATTTTTCAAAGTATGAAAAATGTTGAAAGAATTAAGCTTGCAAAAAGGATAGTATCTGATCACTCAAAAGGTAGCACAAGGACTTTGTATGCTGGGAATGGTTTTCTGTTTTTCAAAACATATTCCATAAACCAATTGTAAAGAGCTTTCAATTATTGCTTTTTTAAATAATTTGTCTTGTGAGAGCCAGAGATAGATGAGATACAAAGAAATAAAAAACGAAAAGGAGGTATTTGCACAACAGATAAACAATTTTTTTTTAAAAAACCAACAAAACAACATGCTCTGAGTTATACATAAATGGTACAAAAATGAGAAAGAAAAGGCTCATGATTGAGATAAACTTGTTAAATAGCTGGAGCGACTTCCTGGATTTTCTCTTATCCCTAATATCTCCAAAACCACTGAGATTAGAGTTCAGGGAACAGGAAAATAAGGTTAATGGAGAAAGCAGTGGAAGGCTACAAACAATGCCTACAAAGGTGGCTGCAAAGTAATTCATACTATACATAAGTAAATACAGGCAATTAAAAGAAAACACAAAAACAAAAGAAAAAATCAATTAAATAACTCTTCATATACCTAAGCATGTTCTGCAGTCTACACAGCTCCAAAGAAATTACTTCCTATGGAAGAATGTCAAATATTAAAATTATGTCTGCTTCTCTGAGCATCACCATAACGATTAGTACAGCATAATCTTGGAAATTTGCATGAAAATGAGATGGTCTAGCACATCTACATAGTTGCCCAGGTTCTAGTGGTGATGAACAATGTTGCAAAGTCAGTATGGCATGTGCATGCTTCCCACTGAGGGGTCGAACTGAATCCTCAGTACCGAGTGCATTTATACCCTGGGTGCCTGAGGAATCATCAAAGCTGGGTTAAAGAGGTTGTGAAACCCAAACAGCAATTACTCCTACAGTGTGCTACTATCTATTTTTTGCCACTTATCCTGCAAAAAAAGCCAAGGGGTCTATAGATCTATTCTGTTTAACAGTTTGAACTATTTTTTCACTGTCACAACTGCAGACTGAGACAAAAGCACTTAAACAACTTTCCTATCTGAATACAAATACTTTGCACCATTAAAAATAGTGATTTGAATATTGATAGAATCCAACATGTCCATCTAAGCACAATTTCTTTATTGTTATTGTTCTACTAGGGAACTACAAATTAAATTATTTTTTTGTCTACAGCCTTAAATAATATGCTGTAACTGATACTGAGAATAATAATGTGTGGTATGCTCTTAAAAGCAACATAAACCAATCTGCATTATGAACACTAGTTCAATTACTCTGACTCATTAGTCACACAGTTTACTGACAATGTTTTTCCCTGCTCTTTGTTTTCTGAACTTTTAAAGATAATACTAAGTTTAAATACAAATTTTTAAATATCCTTGTATTTGGCAAAGAAATAGCACAATTTTTTTTTCACCTGTGAGTCATCTGGAGCAAACATTAACAGATCTTCCTTTCAAAATTCCAAAGAAGAGATAAAATAGGACGGGTAGATCGGTAGAGAGAACACACACAAACAATCACTCTTCAGACAGAAAGAGAAACTCTAACTTTCAGTAGTGTATTATTTTCAGGTTGTCATAAGATTTCACTGGTCATGTTTGTACCACAGGATTTAAGAAGCTTTCAGAAGTGTTTGTCCTGGCTTCAGCTGGGATAGAAATAGGTATTGTCACCTTTTTCACAGATGATTGAAAAAACCGAAAAATAAAACTGCAAACTAGCAATTTTGAAAGACCTTCTACTTGAGGCTACAAAAAGCTTTGGATACTTTGCCTAATCTCTTGTAGACAACAAGCAGAAATATTAGCACCAAAAGTTTTTGGCATATCTTTAGAAATGTGCATTGTTTTCTAAGTTGGATATTCAGAGACACCTATAATTAGAGACTACGTTCCTGAACCTAACTGTACTTGGGCTAGGGCTTTACAAGGACCGTTGCCCCTAGAGGAGCTCTTAATAAATAAAGATGTATTTTAAACAAGATTCATTTTCAGCATATGAATTTTCAGCTCCCTGTTTGGCATTTTGCAATAAGAGTGCATTTAAATGTGAATACACTGAATTTGCTGAATTGCTGTCTAAACACCTTCAAATGATTCAATTATTTATATGCTACTGAACACTGATAGTGGTATATATTCACCATTATGTTTTGTTTAGTACTGCTACAGCTACTCTCCCTGATTAAAACTGAAGCAAACAATGGACAGGGCTTTTAATCACGAAAAGTAATACTTAACAACATTGCTATTCTGCGCAGTCCATTAAAACAGGAAACAATACACATTGCTTTAAAGTTGAAAAGGTAAGGAGGTATTAAACAGGGAAAAGGAAAGGCTCTGAGGAGTTCAGGAAAACTTACATCATTTTAGGTCTAAATAATTGACATTACCCTCTATTCATTTCACATCTAGCCATGATGGACCACCAATATCCATTTTCCCTCTGCTTACTTAAAATTTTCTTTATTGCATTAATTTTCCTGATCCTGTTCCCAACAGCATTTGTTTCAAAGTGTCTATTAAATCTAGGAAACTGAGGTTTTACATTCCCTTCCTGTAAGTATAAGTTGGATGGTGTCAACAAAAGTGTGAAGTATTTTCCTGTAAACGGTCTGAGAACAGTTTTGCTCCCCTACCTCTTCAAGGTACTTTCACCATAACCATAAGACCTATAGGGACTGACCAGTGTATTGCCTTATCCTGATGATATTCTTCAAGGACAACACAGAAGTTCAACAAAGTACTATGATGGGTAACAAGTTTTGTAAACAGCTTTAAAAAAACCCTCAGGATTTTTTCTAAATAGCTCCAAATATATTATTAAATATCAGCTCTCCTCGACTAAAAAGACATCAATTAAATTCCTCAGTCTACCACCCTTCCTCCTGGGCAGGTGGAACAAAAAGCCTCCAGGTCTAGCCATAAGTATCCAGAATAACAGAACAAGAGAACACATGAGCGAAATGTGGAATCTTAGAGAGCTTAATCTTTCCCTTCATGCACAAACATGACTGCTAAATTTACCATTTGCAGCCCATACTAAGATGACTTTTTCCTTACAAATAACGGTCAATTCACTGTTGGCTCTTGTACCAATGACAGCAGAAGAGAGCCAGCCCTTGGCAGCCACTATCACCTGGAACCACACATTCTTAGCCCAGTTCTGCTTCCTTCTGACCCTCCAGAACCATGGGCTCAATAAATTGCTGGAATGGGTTTGTGGGAAGATGCTCTTCCTTCCCTACCCTCTCCATCCCTTTCTTCCATCTCCTTCCCTATCCTCTTCTTTCCCTTTGTTCTCCATTTGACTCACACAATGAGCATACCAGAGAAACAGACGGGCAAGCAAAACCTGGTGAGAAGAACAAAGAACCTTTCTTTTAAAGTGATGGAACAGGAGAGTCCCTCAGTAGAGAAGAATGGGGCTTGTCCATGTGGCATATCTTGTCCACTTACATTTTCAGCATTCAATTCAGTGCTCAGTTCAAATCAGCACAGCCTTGCATTTCAAGGTGAACTCCCCTTGGAAAAGGTTCCTGCCCTGCAGATGAAATCAGAAACACCACTTACCACACCCACGTCCTCTGAAACCCCTATGACTACTCCTCATTTCTTCTCACCTCACAGTCAGAGGAGCTGTCACTCCTCCTTGTTCACACAGTCCCTGCCACTGACTTTGTTACTGCAAACAACAAGGGCAAAATTATTATCACTGACCTTGAACACTGCAGAAGCAAAATTAAATTTTGTCCACTCAGTTTGGAAATTTTGAAGCAGCTCTTCCAGACACAAAGCACGTGGAAATCATGTCTACATTTCTTTCCAACTTGAAGGACCAGTGTAATTTTTTAAAAAAATGAAGTAAACTTTACATTAAAAAAACCAAACCCCAACACTTCTGTAAGCCCAACTTTCAAAAGGGACTTATACTTTCAAAGGGACTGTCATATCCACAACAATTTAACTGTGAAACCAATTTTAAAATGTTTAAACAATACACTTAGTATATTTCTAGAGAGTGATGTCTGGCCTCTTGCTGCTGACCAAGAGATATCCTGTAAAGGAAGCAGCTGATCACTGCCTCCTTGGAAAATGTTTACAAAGGGAGTTTGGGATGATGTTATCTACATCCTGTTTAAGTAGCTATTTTGTTCTCCTGAATCAGATGGTGAACTAAAAAGAAGCATTCTTAGTAGTATTGTTATGCTTTTCCTTTCTGTATCTTGAGTTTCTGGACAGTTTATTTCAAGGGTACCAGCTGTTTTTCACCTTATCTATCCATACTTTATACACGTGTTTTAAGAAATTATGTGTTTTGTGCTATTCTTATCAAAATCAGTAGGTAAATTGCATGTATATGTAAGCAACCAAATTAAAACTGAACAAATATGTTTATTCTGAAAGATCATAAAGGAAAGAAAGCTACTTTGTTATAGACTACTGGAGGGAAATAAAAGTTATGATAACAATGCTGTTGGACTCAGTTATGGTAAATAAAATTTTTTGTCTTTCTCTGATGCCAGAATTATATGTGATTTTTTTAATACAGAATTCAGATTTCAGTTTGCAATATCATGATCTTTCACTGCATATTGCCTCACTGTGTGTTGCTTCTGAAATTCATGCAAGGTAGGCAGATGATCAGTGTTTACTGTATTTCAACATTCTCCTGAATAGTAAAATATCAAAATCTTGAATCAGTATAAAGGCAGGGGAACTGAGCCTAAAAGCCACACAAATTAGTGTGAATCTACTCAGAAGAATGCCACCAGTTAGTAACATTTCCTAACTCACCAGACCTCTTGATGTTTTCATATATTATCAAGATATATGTTCATTGCTTTTCCTAAATTTTACTAGAAGAATGAATTTTAGTCCACTTTTGTTTAAAATTTTCTTGATTAAAAGTAACAACAAAATCTAAGTTTCAACTATACATAGCTGATAGTGCCAATCTGTTGCCAATCAGTGGCTTGCAAATTATCTGCACATACACTTAATGATAAACTTAGGCATAGTTCTCAAAGTAAATTTTAGACTCCCCGATGACTATCTTTAAAGTCTGTGAGGGAGTACAGAGTGCACAGAGAAGGAACATTTAAGTTATTAAAAATTAGAATTATCTAAATTTTGCTGTGCTGGCTCACCTCATATTGTAAAATTTATCTGAAAAGAAGAAAAAGGAAACAGGAATTTGGCCATTTTAGGGCGATTTGTCTCTGCCCAGAATCCCAATGTGCAATTCTTTTCAGTGTGTATTACTATGCAGTTGGATAAATATTTACCAACACAACTGCATATAATAAAAAATACTTTATTGCTTATTGTTGTGAAGGACAGTGAGAGTTGTTTTTCCTATTTAAAAAGGAGGAGCGGACACATAAGGGAAGGGCCACAGAAGTTGTAGTACTCAAAATAGACCATGAGGACTTTTTTTTTACAAAAAACTAATTAGCATTACTTAGTCCTTTGCATGATTGAAGAACATGGTTTTTATTTAATTTTCATTACTGAATGCTCAGATTTCTGCAATTTCTGCAGGTAAAAGAATAACCAGTCAGCACCTGACCAATACTGCAAATAAATGTGTAGAAAGCTCTTTTTAGCATCATTGCATGAAGGGCAAGGAACTCTCTAGAGCCCAAAGAAGATGCACAAGCAGTTTACAATTATCTCAGTCATCAGACAATAATTTTACTTCTCCAATCCTCATTCCCTAGTGATTACAAGCCATCTAACTTCTGTAACCAAAGCAGTTGAAAATGGCAACTCCCATCAGTATCTCTTTATTTGCCCCTACTATATATCCACACTATGATTTAAATTTAAGCAGAGGTGCCATGAAAGAAACGATACCTTGGTTTATAATTAAAGGCAGTATCGATACCCATACACATGAGACATGAATTTTGATGTTCACAAGTCTTCAAGGGGCCTGTCTACATTATTACATCGTTGTAACTGCAATGGCTTAAAGACACAGTCAGGACAAGATTTTTAGGTATAGATAATGCCTTTTATTGGACCAGGTAGTATAATATAGGAAAAAGTACACAGATTTCCAGATGTTGCTGTTTTTTAGATTCAGTAAATTTTAGCTTTCAACAGGATTTCATATACTACTATTGCATTCAGTTTGGGAACTCTGAATGGATGGGTAACTAGATACATATGGAAGAAAAAGCATTTTAAATGGTCAGGCTCAGGGATTAGGTGTTTTACTGTAGCTGGATACCCACAGTGAGCAGTGCTGGGTGAGCTGGTGTAGTAGTCTCTCCTCAAGTTGATGCAGGCAACCTCAAATTGGGATGACAATTCAATACATCTGAAGCCATGACTGCCATCCAGAGAGATCTAGACAGGCTGGAGGGATGGACTGACCAAGGACAAATGCACAGTTCTGCACCTAGGAAGGAAGAGACCCTTGCACCAATATAGGCTGGGTATTGGCAAGTGGGGAAGCAGCACTGCTGGAAAGGAGGTGGAGGCTTTGAGCTAATATGAGTGGGTGGTGAAATGAATTAAATAATTAGTACTGTATGGCAGAAAATTATTTTTTATTTAGATTATCTGAGTTTATTTTTTTTCCCAGATTAGTTTTTGTGCTCAACCCACTGTGTGGTAGTACATGCTCCACTAGTTGGCCCATTATAAAGAGCAGGTATGGACCCAGGAAAAATAGTAAACTGAATAAGCTTAAAATAGACTTGAAAGCACAGCTTTCAGAAAATTACTTTTGCTCTGATTCAAGGCCAAGCTATGTTTGTGGCCTTGCAGTAATTTGGAGGGAAAAGGGTGTATCTTAAAGAACAACTGAACTCCAAACATCCAGCTTGAGCTGAGGCAGTACGATGGTTCTTTGACTTGGTTCTGATGGTAAAATCCAATTTATAAGTTACTATTGCAAAATCTTCCAGGAATCTGAGCACATGAGTACAAAAATACCTAGCTGGTCATGTTCCTTTGGGAGCAGTATGGTCCATCCCAGCCAATAGGAACTCTGTTAGCATGGTACCCTTGTATTGTAAGTTATACTTTAAAGCAAGTAACTACTGATTGGAGCTCTGAGAGTAGAAAAAATATTTTGCTTTTCTATAGAGCATATCTCTGATTCTCTGAGAATACAAACCAAGCAGGAATCTCCTTTACATTAGGAGATCATTTCATCTGAAGGATGTCACATTCAAGGATCCCTATGTCAGACTGCTGTCGGGGCATATAAATTAAAATTGAATATTTGTATGAGATTGTGTACTGTAAGATTTATGGATTACCTTCAGGCCACAAAACCTGAAAGCACTCTTTCTGTCAAACCCCCATCTATTTGTGTATGTACTCATGCATGTGAACTTCCCAAGGAAAATGTGTTAAAGAAAAAGCAAAGATGGCTGGGATATACCTTTCTGAAGTACAATTCAGCCAGCAGGTTGGCTTAATAACACAACTGCCACAGAGCACATGATATGTGACCTTGGATATATATTAATGCATTTGTGTGTTTCTTGAACCACAGTGACCTTCAAGATCTATGCTAGGAATGAGCTTACAACTTACTAAAAAGAATTTCACCTACTGAATGTGATTGCCAGGAATATGTAGGGTTTTCCCTTTTACCTGGAACTCTTCGGCAAAGCAAAATTAGGTTGTCCCAGTCTCTGTTCAGATAATGGTATTTAACACTGCCTCTGGGAAAAGCCAGTGAGCGAAATTGATCATTTTGGAAACCTGAAGAGGAAGGTCCCCTGACTGTTGGCAGAATATTACTTTGAATATCTGAACCTTGTCCATTAGTCTTAAAATTAAAGAATCAGTTGATGAAATCTGTCTGAATCTTGGTGTGAGGCACATTGGCATTGTGATGACTATGTAATATTTAAAAACATAAACTGAGCTATAAAACAAGATCTTGATAATGCAGCATCTCCAGGACCCTGTATTTTGTACTGCTCCATTGAGTGCATTTCTCAAAAAAAGACCATTTGGGCAAATCTCGGTTATGTGATAGGGTGACTTTGCCCTTTCGGATTTCTTGCCTGGCCATTTCTTCTCAAGAAATGAAGAAATGAAGAAGTGGAAAAGTTGACAACGTTGAGTTGGAAGAGCTTTCAGAAACTCCTAATCGTGATACAAGAACCATGAAAAAAAACCCAAACCCACTGGGCCCCTTTTCCTTGCTCTGCAGTTAAACTGGAGGGAAAGCGTAAGGTGCCGGATAAGCCTTTAAAGTGGCAATCATCAACGTGGGCACCTCAGCACCGCACAAAGGCGCATTGGGTGAGCCCAGCCGCGTGTCCCACGGGGAGCGCTGCACGACCCGGGGCCCTCGCCGTGAGCC
>VXBB01000563.1:152585-207621 GCA_013399915.1 Illadopsis cleaveri | reverse complement strand
CTGGCGGAGCTCCCGTGGGGCACGGGACGGGGCCCTCCCGAGTGGGACAGGAACAGGAAAGAAGCGCGGGAGGGGGTATGTGGGGGAGGATTTTGTTTCACCCTTTGGGATGCCGGTGCGCGCCGGGCAGGCGAGCCAGCGCGGGGTGGAAGAGCCGCAGGTTACGGTGTTGGCTGAGCGGGAGGGGCGGCGCGGTCTCGCCCGGGCTCGGTTACCTGCGGCACGGCCGGGACCGCCGGGCCAGGGCCGGGAACGCCGCTGTCACCGCCCCGCCGGGGAAGCGACACCTGCTCCGGGTCAGTCCGTCAGAGGGCGGCCACTTATTTGTGATGTCCTCCCCACCGCCAAGGGCGTACCGTGGAAATGCGGGGCGGGCGACCCCCCGCTGCCCCTCAATCCCGATTTCATTTGTTCGTCGTGTCGGGTGACTGCTGCGGGAGGATCTGTTCTAAGGAATAACCAGAGGTGCCACTGGCTGAGCTTTGCCTGTCCAGCGTGGCCAAGTCGGCCGCAGTATTACTGTATAAACTTTTTTCAAGTGTGGAAACTTCAGGTTTTCCCTCGGGTGTTGCCAAAGCCTGAAATATCTTCTGCCTTAACTCCTACTTTGTTACTATTTGCTGGGATCCTCTGCCCTGTGTTGAAGAGGCACTGGAATAAAGCTAGGAGAGGGGCTTAAGCTTGTAGAAAGAAAACACTGAAAGCTGATCAGGCCCTTGTTCTTTTTATCTGAGAACAGGAAGTCAGATCACAAAGCTAAGAGGGAAATTGAGAAAAAGGGGGAAGGGAAGAGAGCATTTGCATGTCAGCTACTGTCAGCCTAACTATGGAGGAGCTCAGTGATGGTTACTGCCTCTGAAGGGTCAGGCGTATATTTTCCTGAACTTGAAACTGTGGAGGCCTGGGATCAGTGTTGGGTTGTAAATGACACCGGGGTCAGTTTCGTGGCTTTCCCAGCATTCAAGAGAAGTGGAGAGGTAAGGATAAGACGGGACTTTCACGGGGATTAGGTAGGGTCCAGTCTGTCTTCATAAGGCATGCATGTTTTTAACTTCATGCAGGAGTGCCTATTCGGGGATGTCTGTGAATTTACTTCTGCTATCTGTATGTAATACACACAGTGGGGGAATTTCTATGCCTGTTCTTCCTGGGACTGTCAGCTGATTATAAAATATCTTGCATAATGTTCCAAGAAAAGTTATGTGAAAGCTTAAGGTAGCAACTTAAAGATGTTGGAGTCACTTGTTTAGGAAGGCTGTGGAGTGTCTGAAATAAACCCAAAGAATCCCTGAAATTTCAGGAGTCCCTGAAATCAACCCAAGTTTTATTGAAACAGCACTGCTTGTTTTTCTTTTGTGAACTGTATGGTTATACCCTCAAGTCAGATTTTGCATTGGTTCCTGGTATTTGCAGGCAAATACATTTCATCGCTTTTCATCAATGCAATATTCCAATTTACTATTTCATACAGAAATATGAACTCGTAGGCAAGCAATGAATAGCCTTTAATATTATCCGTAAACATACTCATTCTTGAAGTAGAAGGTATTATATGGTCAAAACACAAGACTAAAATTGCATATGTGCTTTATTTTGGTCTAATTTACAGTTGGTATTAAATACATTTATTTGTTCATGTATACTATTTTAAAACAGCTTAATAGGAAATAATAGTATAGAATTGATGCAAACTAATATATTTGTTTTGATTGTGAAATACTCCTCTGTTTTGTTTACTTAACAGTGACTTTTCAAATTAAATTAATAAAGCTAGTCTGGTGTTTTCCCATGTGGGTAATAGTTTTGGGGTTTTTCTCTCCTTTACTTTTGGTGGGCACACAAACATCTGGTGGTAGGTTACTGCATACTCTCCAACAAGACTTCTGATAATCCTGACAGACCATTCAGGGAGCTCTATAACTATGTGGTCTGCAACTCACATTTAGCAGAAAAAAAGTCACTTACTGAGCAGTCCCTTTGGTGTACATATTAAGTGGGAGGATTATGTCTTTCAACACCCTAACTAGAAGGAGTTAATTGTCCTTTAAATCTCTCCTCCTTTCCCATGCAGTGTAAAATTTGCCACTGTCTTCTTGTATTTACTTCACTATTGTGCTTTCTTCCAGGCAACCTGCACAAGCATGCAGCAGTGCCCCTGAACCAGCGCTGGAGCTGCAGCAGACCAGCCACTGTCCCAGCCTCTCAAACCATACTCAGGTCATGATGGTGCCGTTGGGGCACCTAGCCAAAGGTGCCACTTTGGAGGACCTTCTTGAAACCTGCATTCACTCTTTTGGTGAGTGCCTGGAGGTTTTTAGTCATACTAATTTGTTTCTGTCCTGGCTATGTTTAAATCCCTTAGTAGGGAATTAAATTGATTTGTTGGTGAAGTAGAAGAGTGTTAACTGAGAATTGTCTGTGCTACAGGTGATTGTAGTTTTGGTTGACGGATGTGTTTATGCAGAAGTGTGTAATACATGCTGAGAGATTAGAGTAGCTACTGCTTCTCCTTGAGGTAACCAGACAAATTCCAGTCATCTACACTGATAAGGGTAGTTATGCTGTTCCTTCAAGTACCAATTTTGTAAACTTTATCAAGTAATCATTATATTTTTGCATATTGCAATAGCATTCTCATAATGCATGTAAGCAGCATGTTCATATGAAACATTTTTAAACAACAAGGGCAGTTTTTAAGCTAGGTGAGATAACACTGATAACACTGAGATAATGCTTTTTGCATTATCAGTATAGATTTAAAGTTGTTTCTTTATAAAAGAGAAAGAATCCAAACAGAAATCACAACTGCATTTTTTTAACTGATCGATTATCCATTTGTCCTTTTACAATAAGAATTGAAATATGGATAAGTGTAACCATCGCCTAAGCCATGTATCCCTAGTTTCCTTTTCCAACTTTTTCATTAGTAAATGTGTTTATATTCAATATTATTAAAATATGTTATTACTGAAGACACTTAAAATGATTCTGAATAATTTGCTTATAAGTAGCACATCTCTTTGCTAATGCTGTCTTTCAGTGCTTTGAGCCATTCCCAAAGTATATGTGGCAAAGTTTCAGAAGTAGTCCTTAGAAGGTAGATGTACTTGAACACCCACTCAGCTCTAAAATAATTATCTATATAGTTAATTAGTAACACATAGTGCTGATCTACTGGTACAGAGCATAAATACTATGTAAACAATGACTAATCTTTCACATTTGTTTAAAATGAGTTTGTTTTTTTTTAACTTAAAGCCTTCTAATCGAATTGTACAGAGAAATCCATGTCTGAGAGAAGCTGGTGAGACTTGTAATTGTCTTGTTTCTTTTTTGCTTCTTTTCTTTCCCAATTCATTATTATGAGACACTGAACTGCTGTAAAGCCCCAATTCCTCAACAAATGTTGATTGATATTTTTATAAGTTTCAGTTCAACAGGAGGGGGATAAGATATCTAAAACATAAGACCTTCAGGTAGTTGTATTATTGTGACTACTTGACCAATATTAATGTCTCCACATTTTTATGAAAAAACAATAATATAAATGTAACACTAAAAAAATGTAGTATAGTTATTAAACTGATTCATTTAAAGCAGTGCAGGTGAAACTCTGAGTAGGAGATTATTTTTGGCTAATACTCTGTATAGCAATATAGCTGTACTTAGGTGTTCTCAGATTTCTGAGCATCAGTATATTAAAAGGACTAAGATAACAAAGAAAAGCAAGTGTACTTGTGCAGTTCAGCTACACATGCATGTAGCTTTCTTGTCTTTCTTAAGGGTTTCACACTTCAGCTAGAAAATTCACTGTAGTCCACCAGGTAGGGTTTTCTTGACCCTTGGCAAGCTGTACATACGTAGGGCAAGGTGAATTGTAGTGCATCAGCAAACATCATTATAACTCACTAAGGACTGCTAAAATCATGTTGTATGCTGCAGAGGTTTAGACCCTTAATTGGACAATTCATAGTAGTGTCTGTATTTATACATCTTCTATGAAATTATGCATGTTCTTATGCTATGTTGGAACTTCCCATTAAGATATTTAAATAAAAATACAACTGTTACAACACTAGATAACCTGCATAATGAAGTTCATTAAAGAAGGCTCTTTAATGAAGCTATCACCAAAACCAGTGCAAAATTCATTCACATTATTGTGCCAATAATGGAAGAGATGAAAAAAAATTTAATCTGAGATTTTGAAGAGGGTTGGGGGCAGGGAGAAAAATGGTGGGAAAAAAGCATAGCTGCAGAATGCTTACAAGAAATCTGAATGATTGAGCAAGTTTCTTCTCATGCCATAGTACAGAAATCTTCTAAGCTCTATGTTAATAGTTCTGTTTAGGCTGAGATTGTATCTTCAGTCTTGGATATGCTGACCTATAATATTTTGTATATTATTCTATGAAGTCATTATTGTGATTTGAGCAAGTTTTATTCAAATGTTTAAAGTACAGACCACCCCCGCCAAGACATTGCACATTTGAAATTTACTTTCTGGAAAGAGCTGTTGATTCATTTGCGGTCTAGTCTTAAGGAGAACAAGAGGCAGTAGATAGAGATGGTGATGTGTCATGTTTCAGAATATATACTCCATCTTGTTAGCTTTATACTGCACTTGCTGATGTTATCTGTACAAACACAATTCCTCTGTAATGGATACAGCTGAGTTTGTATTCATGACTCAATTTTACAAGTTTGGAAAAAGCAAACAGTGTGTAAGAGAGGCTGCTGTCAACAATGGTTTGTAAGGAGAACTTGGCAGCCTTTTCCTGTATATGCAGAGAATATCACAAGGTCTAACCACAAAGGTATTAAGAATCAATACACACAACTGTGAAGAGCACAAGTGTAAGGAGTTTATCTTACAATATGGATTAGGAGAAGAAAGGAAGAAGGGGATATGCTAAGTTGAAATTAAAAGTGAGATGACTAAACTTTGCTGCAGTATTGTAAATGGATTCCAAAATGTTTTGTAGAAAGACTTTGTCCAGAGAGCCAAGTTAATCCAAAATCTTAGTCAGTGCAGTTAACTTAAATTTCTGCTTTGGGGTGATTAGTGTGTGTACTCTTTCACCTCTTAAACTTGGTCTTCTTTAGCTTGGACTGATGAATGACAGGCATGTCATGTGCCTTAGCAACAGAATCAGTGAGGGTCTTAAAAAGTGGTTTGAAGTCAAGTAGATGGTCATTACACCTGAAAGAGTAGCATCATACCTGTGTTTATTCATCAGTGTGATGACCTGATGCTAAAAGTAGAGGTTTCTTCAAGTCACATGGAAGTTTGAATCAGGATGACGAAGATGAATCATTCTGCAAATGAGTTGGCAAAAGTAAAGGCAACAAAAAGCAAGGATGTAAGTTAAGGCAAGAGTTTGGAGAAAAAATAGCATGGTGAGAGATTGAAGGTAGGAAGTGTCTTAGAAAGAAATAAGGTAGGAAGTGTCTTAGAAAGGAATATTGGTTCTTTCTTAGGAGATCTGTAGAGACTTGAAACCACTCTCACCAGTTTTAAGAGAAGAGATTTGGTTATACAGGAGAGTGATTTAAAACATGTTCCAAAACGTGTCTCAGAAGAGTTCCCAACATTGTAAGTTGCTACAGGATGGTGTTACTGCTATGACCTGGATTGACAAGAAGAATTGTTGAGCACAAGAATCCCATGTGATTGCCTTAGAAATGAAAGGGAGGAAAAGAGAAAGAAAGAAGGGAGGAGAGTGCATAGAGAAGAAGAGCAGGAGGTAGGGTAAAATTATTAAAAAAATAGAGAAGACAGTAGCTGCAGAAAGGTTAGATTCAGTGCAACCTCTATATCATCTACATTAATCCTGAACAGAAAGCTCATAAAAAGATAATTAAAAGTAGATTTTCCATTGGCAACGAAATGGCTTAAGTTGTAAGTTCAGGGAAGCAAAGAAATAGTTAATAGATCTTGGCCTGGAATATGACAGCTTCAGGAGGGAGATAATTTATTCTGGCGGAAATCTTCATTAGTGATTGTGATTCTAGAGTGGAATTTTACATAGAACAGTGACTTTAATTCCCTCAATTTTTTTTCACTTTATGTAGCACATAAAATGCCTGGAAAAAAATGTACTTTTGACTGGCAGACAGTTCTGTGAAAGTCAGTATGGCTCTGTCTCTTTTGTTGCTAGTTGTAAAGGCACTTAATCTATCAGCTTTGTTGTTGAAACCAGCACAGTGGTGTCTAGTTTGCTGGCAGGTCAGTAGAACACAGGAAGCATACACTTAGTAGCACAGACATCCTTTTTTGTCTAGTTCTTATAGTAATCTTTGTGAGACTACAAAAATGCATAGCATATATTTCATTTAGAAAATGTTACAGATCAGGGAGGAAAGATATATTAGCAGTGTTCACTTCACTGGGTATCTAATTTGTTCACTTTATATCTGCTAAATGTTCATGACATTTATCACCCTGGGGTATCCTCATGCTACTGTGAACTTCAAGTTCTGAATATGTATTGTGAAGTCAATTTCTAATCTAGAAAATTTTCTCTTTTTTTTGTAACTTCACAATGTGTTTGTGCATGGTAGGAGGTTCCTGTTTCTTTCCTTTGACTGTGTCTATTTTTATCTTATAAATCTACCTTTTTAAATCTAGAATAAAGTCTAAGGGTGCTTATTTTTTTAAACAAACATACCTTTCAAAGATCCAATGAGCTATTTTAACATGCATTCAAGCTTATAAACTGTGTAGGGTCAGAGGGCCATATCCTTGCCCACCCAAAATGTTTGTTTAAATTGTTTTTACAAGTGTTTAAAGACTCCGTTGCAATCAGGACAACATTTGTCTTCAACATAGTGTCAGTTTGATATCTCCTTGTTTTGTCTGTTGTAAAGTCCTGAAATGTTACCTAGAATTATCTAACAAACAATTCCAAGAGTGCACTTGAAAGCCATCATTTATTCAAACACTTAGGTCTTCCTAAAAAAATCTGAGGATCATTTAAAAGCTGAAAATTCCATGAGAGCTCAAGATGTTATTGTTATGAAGGTGTTTTTTTCCTTAACTTCTGAGTACAAGATCTTACTCTTTTCCTCTTACATTTGAATGCTGGAAGTATGTTTACTGTAGCATATGGATGACCTATGCTTATCCTACAATTCAGACACTTGAGTTGAAAAGAAATCAAGAAATCATCTTCAAACGCATATCACAGTGCATTGTCTCTGTGTTTGGTTTCTTTAAAGAGATGAAAGTAAAGGGCTTTTGGAAAGCAATAAAAATGTTTCTAAGACAATGTAGCTTAATTCCATGTGAAATCTCATCCATGATAAACTGTTTGCAGTGGAGCTCCTTATTTATACATATATGTCAATTTTAACCCCTGGAGGACTTAAAGGAAGTGGAAAATTACAACTTCAAAGATTACCAATGCTCTTAATAGAATTATCTGAAACTAATGCAATTTGCAACTTCTAATGGTCATAATAGTCATAGACATCTAGGTCTAGGAGTAGGTTGTGATGTTGTTCTGCAGTGTTTGATCCGTGCTAAAACAGCTTTTTGCCTCAATGTGTGATAAAGTGACATGTTTGTGAACAAACCTTAGAAACGACATCCAGACTAATCTGCATGAAAGATGTCATGGAATTGTTTTGATAGGAATCAAAAGTCTCACAAAGGTGCTGGTGGCCTCTTAGGTGTAAGCTACCTAAAACAGTACAAGTTAATCATAGTTCACATTTTCTGGAATAAAAAATTAACTACATTATTGAGTTGTGTAGTTATGTGAACTGATAATATTTTTACATTGCTCATATCAATATCATGCAAAAACGTGTTGAGATTTAGGAATTCTTTGAGAGTCAGCTACATATTACATCCAACTTACAAACAACAAAACAGGAAAGTTAGAGTTCTCTCTTTAGAGCTGTGGGCATTTTCTCTTCTAAAATACAGAGAAAATGAAAACTATCCAGTTTTTCCTGTATCAGTTATCTGGAAAAAAACCCAGTCTACTTTTAACATAAATACGTTCTTCCAGTCTCGTTCAAACATGCAATTAACTACTAAAACAATCACGGTTCAATTACTGAGTTTATCCTTTTTTTCAAATTTACTATATAACAAATTCTAGTGTAGAATTCTGATTCAAAGGCAATAAATTCTTTCAAGGCATATGCACACCCACAGAATGCAACTATGGCCATTTGGTTTTTTCCTCTCAGGTTTCCCTGAACAATAATTTGTTTTTGTCTCATTCTGCATAAACTTGCAGGGTTCTATCCCTTGCTCTTGAAGCCTGGGCTGAATGTTGAGGTCTCCAATCCCCCCTCCCCCCCCAAGTAGTTAATTTTTATTCACAATGCTGTTCTGTGTGAAAATGCTGTTGATCATTGTGAGTTAAGTAATCTGAGTGCTATTTGGTCAAATACAGTGCAGAAACCTTAGTATTGCTTGGCAACAGAAACTGTGTTAATGTTCAATTAATGACATTGTGGGAACAGAGGAGTCATTACTGCTCTGCAGAAAGCATGACATTGTGGGAACAGAAAAGTAGTTACTGCTCTGGAGAATTCTAAGTGCTGTTTAGCTAACTATTAAAGTTAATTGTGGTTGTACCAAAATGAAAGTGATTTCTTTTTTAACTTGATGTCTGTGGAAAAAAATTCCCAAAGAAAAGGAACTTTAGATATCTTTTTATATATATTATAAAGTTCTGCTTATCAAATTTAACTTCACTTTTTTCAATATAATTTTCCAAAGTCAAGAAGTAAGCCATAAAACCAAATTAAGAAAACTTAGACTTTTTCTTTATAAAACAGTCTCTTATTTACTACAGGGATATGACTGCAAATTCTATCTTCATGCCTCTAAATACAACTTCAGAAAAAATCACTATAACTTTTATTTAGCAATGCAAAATAATCTAATTGCCCACCACCAGCCAGCCAGTCGATACCCAGAGAGTTCCCAAGCAGCAGCAGTCCTGACAAACTTGCAGGCTATTTTTAAATGCTGAGCATTACGTGATATGACGTGAAATATCCCATTGGTCAATTGGGGTCAGCCCTTCTGGCTGTGTCCCTCCAGCCCCCTCACTGTGGGGCAGTGTGAGAAGACATCCTCAGCTGCTGGGTTAGAAGTCAGTCTGCCATGGTCTGTAAACACCAGTTCCAGAAGTATACCTAAAGTTAAAGACAAGACTAGGAAGCTTAGGTATGTAAGTGAAACGATAAGTGAGGAATATTAGAGTAGGATTAGAGCTGGAGCATGCAGCAGTAATGAAAATCAAGGTGAGGAAGTGGGACCTAAGAGATCTGCGACTTCTTCAAGCCCTTGAGAGGCAAGCAGCTTGGTGTGTGCTAGTCTGTTGCAGTTTGAACCTTTGGGTGGGACAGGCTTCCTGCTTCCTTGGATGTGATGCCTAACTGCCTCAGAATCTATCATGCAGTTAGGGGGAAGCTTGTTGTAAAACACTGCAGTGTAAGGGTTAAGCACACATCTGGGCTCAGTGGTCAGAGAGGGACACTGGCCTCAGAAGTTTCTGGTTCTGTTCTGGGAGTCTGTTTTTTCCTATCCATCAGTGCCTATGCTAGCACAGCTGTGTTGCCAAGCATTACACTTGAATTATTCAAGAGTTGCCTGCAGCTCAAAAAGTTCTCATGGCTCCAGTATCATGACTTAAAGCTTTGGAAAAAGTCTTGAATGCTCGAATTATGTTTTGTAGGCTTTGGAGAAAAAGACTATTTGATTTAAAAGTTTGCATTTAAATTTGCTAAAATCTGTATTTTAAATATGCTGTAGAACGATATGTGGTGTGCATCCATGTGTGCAAACTTTTTATCTTCTTCTATGTACCTCATCTGAATTTCCAAGGCTAATGGAATGCTTTCCGCCCACATTGCATTTGGTTTCTCTCAAAGTACATTTTAATTTCTGAAAATCATCCCATTTGCCTTTGACAAGAGCTTTTATCTCCTTGTTTTCATTTCAAATTACCCACCTAGAGTTCTTTCCGCAAGATGTAGCTTTCCAAAAGCTGTTTCTGAGAGAGGGTATTGATTATCGCTAGAGATTTTTCTCCTTTCATGTTCCCTTCCCCTCACACAAAACAGTGTTATTATTCTATTTCGGTGCATATTATCCTTACTTTTGTCTTGGATGTATCTGCATTGTTTATGTGTATTTGGAGGAGCAGGAGTGGGTTCCGCCCTCTATTCTGTAGGGAGTTTGAAGGCAGTAGACTTGAAGAAACACCAAGTTTATGGGGTTTCTTCTAACATGTGTGTTTACTTGGCTTGTTTAGAGAGCTGTTGGTGCAGGATTGACCAGAAAGTAGTTCAGTTCTTTCCTTCCAGGAAAATACTGATTTCTTCTAAGTTTAGTTTTGAAGTTTTTCTTCCTAAGATCAATTACTTGTGTAAATAAATTTATGTAAAACTCAATAGTTGCAAGCATGTATGGACAATAAGCCAATTTAAAAAGACACAAACAAATGAAACCAAAATTTTAGTTCAATTTCCTGAGTTTTTTGGTGCTATCTGCTAAACATCATGTCACTCTTGTGGCACATGGGGGAATACCATCATCATGTACAGAATTAAATGTGAGTTGGAGAGCTCAATATTCCACCTGCTTTTTGCTGCAGCTAAAACTTAAAAAGGCATTCTATTACCTAATTACTGTGTCATCTTTGTAAGGACATTCTTATTAAGTTATATTATTTCTGAAAGATATTAAGCACTTAAGATAATGATTTGAAATAAGGAAAAATTCACTAAGGATGAGTACAAAGCTCTGCTTAGAATAATCAGTTGTAAAAACAGTATGGTAAAGTCCTTCATATACAGCATTTCTGCAGAAAAGGATCTCATTGTGAAGAGGGACATCAAACTGAAAATGGTACTGATTACAACTAATGATGTGGTATCACTGCAGAAACTCTGTGTGCATGGAGAGATATGTGTACTTTCATATTTTCTGTATATACATTATACATGCACATTTACTTACATTAAAATGTAGGTGTACAGAAAGGTATTATGTAAAGGATACTAGAATAATATTCTAACTCTGTGATTAAGCTCTGCTCTGTAGTACCATAATCATGTTTTCTTCATAATGATGTGAGCTACAAAGGGTTCAGAAGACAACATCAAAGTTGACCAGAGAGCTAGAAAACCTTGCCTCTGAGGAATAAAAAAATGACAGATTTGGTGTTTCTTAGCTCAGAAAATAGACGAGGGATGCAACCCTTAAAGAAAGAAAATATATTGATAAGGTAAAGAAAATTTTTTCTGTCTGCTGGAGTCTGAGCTTAAGCAGCCCAAGTTGCCTGAAATATTTCATTAGACAGAAAGGAGAACTCTTAAATGATAGAGAAACTCAAGCACTGGAATAAGTCACCTACTAAAGCTGTGAAATCCTCATCACTGTAGAATTTTAATAACAAATTAAACTGGTTCTGAGTCATGATTTTGAGAATGCTGTTTCTGTATTGGAGCAGCAGAAAATATTGGCTCCTGGCCCTGATATCTGCCATCAACTGTGTTCAGCTGTCATTGAAAAATTAGTTTAAGTTAAATCTTCTTGCTGACCCTCAATAATGGTGTCATAGCTGATGAGGGTGGTGACTTCTTATGAATCTGATTCTGACCAAATGTATTCAATTTAATGAAGAGAGTTAAATGACTAGCTCTAGTTACAGGGTATCAAATTCCAACACAGAAGTAGTAAGTCTGGAGTAAGAAGGCTACTATGGGTTGCATAAGTTTTAGACTGAAGGGAAACAGACTGTTTCCTGTTAGTAAAGGGAATTTCCAGGGAGTATCTGTAAAATACTTATGAAATATTTTATTTAGTTTTGGTTGCTTCTGGCCATTTGGAAGTTATCTTGCAGTACTGCACCTCATGTGTGGGGCAGATGCATTGACTCATGGCTGTTTCATTTCAGTCGCTAAACCCTACCATGTACTCTCACATGTATCTGCATATTTCATACATGGCTGTGTGTTTCATCAAGGTCTTTGAAACCTTGAGACTGTTAGAACAAAAGTTCCCTCAGTTTTCAGATCACATGTTGATTTAATAATCTTTGCAGACATTTATAGCACCATCCCCACACTATCTTCTTTAAACTACTAGAAAAAAATCTGCAGAAGTCTTGAAGAATTCTATGTAGCACATCAGAATAGCAACCCACGACTTTCAGCTTTGCACTTAACTTCTGGCAATTGCTTGATACTTTCTTGCGCTATGTTGTTTTTGGTGCTACGTTTTGATAACCACTGGAAGACTTAAGGGAGTTTACAAGAAGTTATTCTTGTTCTTGGCAGCTTAGTCACTGATCATGTGATGTCAGTGCTCTGTGATTCACTTCTGATTCATTTCAAATTGCACTCTAGGTGATACAGTTGGAACCTGCTTATGAAATAAAGATAGTGTTTATGAAATAAAGGTCTCTTATACCTGGAAAAGCTAACTTTTCTTTCCTGCAAAATTCAGTTTGGTTAAGACATCCTTGGCATTCTTACTAATGCCTTATGCATTCATGCATCAGAGGGAGGGTCTCAGTACAGCAAGCTTCTCTACTGAACATATTCTTTCTGTTATTTACCACAGGCTCATGGCCATCAGAACCTGGTGAAAAGCAGGTAGTTTGCTCTTAAAGCCTTACTTACTGACTTTTGAGTAATTTGTTTCTGTAAAGCATTCAAGGAACAAGCAATACTTAAGCTATTTCTAAATCACGGATTACGAGGAGTCACTCATTGGATCATACAATAGCGTGGCTGATGGGCCTAGATTTGAATGTTCTTATCCTTGTGTGTTCCGAGTCTCACATAAGAAATGGAACTTTTGTGACTGGAGTTTTTAGTGGCTTTGTGCTACTACATAGGTCATAAAATACTTATCATTAACTGTCATTGTGCTGTCACCCATGGAGTTAGAATGCTGGAAAAGTATATTCAACTTCTGCTTTCTTTTTTGTTTCAGAGTATACTTATTAAAAATCTTAGTACAATAAGGGAATTTACAGGAGAAGAGCATGCAACCAGTTGGTTATTTGTATTTTGCTGTAGTGAGACAAAGCTAAGGCTTACATAGTAATTTGAAGCTTTCTTTAATGCAAATTGACTAACTGAAACACACCCATCCCACTTGAGTTAGTGTTCACTCAGTGGTTTTGCTCAGTAGGCTGTGTGGTTAGAAGCGGGTGTACGAACGGAAATGAAAAGGAGTTTTAAAACAAACTGCTGGGGGTTCAGGAGAATGCTGCAGAGGCATTCAGAGGCAGCTTGCAGCACAGCCAGGACAGCCCTCTTACTGGCTCCACCATTTGCACAAAGATGCTGTACCATTGCTGTACCATGGTGTGCTGGTACACAATCATGTGTAAATTGTGTGTAAATCGTGCTGCTACAAGCCATGCAGGCTTGCTGTTCAGTGCTCAGCTGTACTGGGAACATTTAGGTTTCTTTTTGCAGAGTGTTTGGTTTTTGAACCCTTTTTTAAACCCCATACAAGGGGGTTTTTTTGTGAAGGCGAGCTTTTTACTTGGATGAGAGAACAGATAGCCCCAAACCTAGCATTGCTTTAATGTGTGCAAAATAATTGCATGTCATTGTAATGAAGTGTGTCTCTGTTGCAAGCTAATTAGGTCTGCATGTGATGAAGCATAAACATACTTTTATTATGCAGGAAAACACCATGAATGTGTTGACCCAATTACTAATAGTAGGCAGAACATACTGTTTTTCTCTGCACCTTTGTGACAAGAAAAACCTAAATGGAAGAGAGACCTGGAAAACAAAAATTCAAATGGGAACCTGCAGCCAAGCGATACCTGTGTTATGTCATAGCAGAGGATTTTGGAATGCACACAATGAAAGTGCTAAGGGAGAGAGAGTGGTGTTTTTTTGTCTTTGTTGTCTGGAAATGATCTATATTAAGCACTTGTGAGAAGCTGTATATTATCAATTGTACGTGTGCACATATCCATTTGGCTTTCAAGTTAAGCATATATTGAACTGTTTTCCTGATTAAACAGGAGCTAGTGGATGGAGCTTCTGGCAGAACACCAAGTTTTGTCAAAGGATGAAAACTGATACAGGCCTCTGTGTGCAAGGCCTAAAATAATTTTACTCTTCGTGAAGACACTCAAAGACTACAAAATGCCAAGGACTGAAGGCCGGAATAAGTACTGATTCTTGATGCCTCAGCCTTCCTCTGGAAATTTCCCACTTCTCTAGATGAATAACTTGCTGGTTTACCCTCAGTGCTCATGCTGTAATACCCAGGCAGTTTGTATCTCAGAAGGATTCTTTCAGTAATGAATGAAATTATGTGTGCACACAGACAAAGAACACATAAACTTTGGTTCATGCTGTAAAACTGAGAACTTGTAGCAAAGGCAGATCAAGAACTTCCTGTTACTTAGGGTCTGTACTGCTCTCATTTATGGGGCTGTAGGACAGGCAGACTTTCCCCTTGCCCATTTCACTGAGGGTGGGTACATTTGGTGTCTTCTGTAGAAGGGCGTGGAAATTCTTGCCCAGTAACTAATGTGGATAATCTTATTTTGCAAATGGGCTAAGTTTAATGTTCCATTTTGGTGATGTGCAAGTTAAAGTGCCTTCTCCCTGCTTTCCCTAGCAGTAGATGTCATTTCATATGCTGGAAATCTGTTTCACATCCCTCTTCTCTTTTGCCATATTGTGCTTTGCTTCTGTATCTTGTTCCTGCTACTGCTTTTTAAAGAGATAACTACATTTATTCTCATATAGGTTAATCTATTTAAAATTATTTGAAAAGATAAATTTTCTTTTGTATTAGAAACGGTGTCAAATTCCAATTGAAGTTACTTAGGTTCTCTCATGACTGACTGTGGGAGAACATTGTCAGTTAGTATTTACACACACTTCCACTACTGTTTGTTGCAGAAATGGAAACTTTTTAAAGTGTTCTGCTACATTTCATGTCCTTGATCTTTTTGGAATATGCACAAAAACCCCACAAGACCCAGAAAACAGATATAGTCTAAAGCCCTTTTTCTACTGAAATCCTTGTAATGCATAGTTCAAGTTGATGTGCCAGGGCCAGCACAGGGAGTATGCACAGGTTAACCTCTGGGTTTCTAGCATGTGGTGTATCTCATTCCATGTGCACCTGTGCACATCTGTGATTCTATCCTGTGTGTGCACTTCAGTGTTATGTGTGTCATCTGTACAAAAAGGCTCACGAACAGTTGAGAATATTGCTGTTCTGTTTGATAAGTGTAGTCATACCAATGACTGGCTGATATGGATCAGTAACTGAACTATTTTACTCTGTAGTTCAATGATTTGTTTCCAAGTTTATGTTCATATGCCCAAAGCTAAGCATTTAAGTGCATTGCTGGGCTTGGATCATTATGTATAATTATCTGGGTATTCTGGCTGCTTTTGAGACACAGCTACTTTTTTGCTTGCCTTTTTATTTTTCCCTTATTTTTTTAAGGGTTTTCCAAACACAGTAGGGAAATACAGCAGTTGTTATGTGGCTCTCACCAGAAAAATGATGCACTCCCTAAATTAGTGAATTGCTGCCATCTTTGAAATAGCATACATGAAGAGACCTGATTAGAATTAGGATTAAGCCTGTTGCAAATTGTTTATGAAGGCATAGCAAGATTTCAATATGAATAATCCTTTTTATTTTTTAGATTTAGAAGGAAATGCATGTAAAAACAACCAGCTGCTAAAAATAATTCTGGCCATGCATCAGTTTTTCATCTCCTCTGCAGACATGCTTCAGAAACTCGTTGATCTATATCCTTTGTAATCTCCACCTGCTTTTAAGGTAACTTCATAGCCTGACAAGTTTGAAATGGGTAAGTAAAGGATATTTAATCTATGGGTGTATTAGTATTCCACTAATTAAATTGTACACTTGTTCTTTACAGTTTTTGGTTGTATGGTGTGTTTTTGTTTGGTTTAGGGTTGGCATTTTTGTTTGTTGGGTTTAGCTTGTTGTACACAGAGGAAGGGATGAAACTCCAAGACAGATTTTAAGTAGGATAAATCACCCTCTGTTGGCTGTGTAGGGAATATCTAGCAGGTGTTAGATCAATGTAGGCATCTCAGTTAGGTACTGTGAACCTGGGCCTAAGTTTCAGATCTCTTTCTCTCTCTGTCCACTATCAAGTCAAAGAGCAACGAACAAAACTGTATCATCAGGATATGAAAATTTCTAACAAAAATTCTTCCTCTTACACACACTCAAAATTGCTGAAATAAATCATAAGCTTTTCCTTTCTATTTGTTCCCATTTTGAGTTGAGTGCCTGGACTCATTCATGTGTGTTTCTGGCTCATTAGATTTTTCACAACGTAGCTACTAGATCATATTCACAATACTGGCCTTTCTTTGCATTTTTTAATTGTGGAATATGTTACCTGTCTTCTTAGCTTTACAGTGTTTAATCCTAATTAGATGAGCACAGTACAGGATGGAGACCTGTCATGCTAAGGATCTCCATCCAATTTTGGTACAATTCAATTTAATAATCCTTTCTTTCCTCAAACTCTATATCTTCCAGGCATTTACAAGCAGCATCCTTGACAGCACAGCTTTACTGGAGCATTGACTGTCTGTCTGTAGCAGGACTGTCCTACTGCTTCTCTAATTGCAGGTGTTGGATCAAGCTACAGCTTATGAGTGACGCAGTGCTGCATTTCACTTAGGCTCATGGGCTCTTGGAAAATAGAACAAAGTCAGTGCTTGCATCTTCTTTCTGAGATGGAACGTTTTCTACAACCAGAAAAGCAATTCAAATTTTCTTAGACTTGCATATTTTGCAAGCTTGGTTTTTAACTCTGTGTGTAGCTCCCTGTAAAGACATTGAAAGTTACAGACAGTTTTGAATGGATCAAGTTGTCTGGGCTCTTGTATTTCGTAAAACCTTGCAAGTGTTCCAGTTGCACCATTTCCCATCCCCTAAATTATGGGAGTGATTTGAGGTGGTTACAAGTTCTTTGTAAGTCATCTAATTTCAGACATTCAGAGATGGGCCCTTAAAAATATTTGGGAACTTACTCAGACTTCACCGGTTCTCTAGTCAGCCTATGTAAGCACACTTAAAGGGTGCATGGCATGTCCCCTCAGCTGTGGTAGATTTAGGCTGCAGTTAATTCCAACGAGATTGTGAGTGGATCCACAAGGTATTTTCATTGAATTATGCTTTTCAGGCCTGAAAATATGTGTGTCATCTCCATCAGAAGAATCAAGACATGCATAATACATTTTCAAAATGGATTTTCCATGACTTCAACAAACATTGGCTACAATATCAAAACATGTTTTAAAGAGCTAATAGACTAAAATATGGTTGTTATTTTCAGTTGCCAGAGCAAGTCAAATGAAAACTGTTGTGTAGCTAGAAAGGTGAGGTTACTGTGGAGAGGCATGTTACATTTTGCTCTACCATTGTCTGCAATTGGTTATACTTAGAAGATAATAGCTCTTTTTTTCTTTCTTTTAATCTGGAGTGAATTAGCTGAAAAGGATTGCTTCATAAATTCATTGATTGATAAATTTGGTATGACTATTTCAAATTTTAATGACATGTGTCAGTGCACAAGTTTTATGAGAAATTGTGAGGCATGTTGCAAAGAAACATGTAGAAAACCGAATCCCTTCTCTGCTTAACACTACTCAGTACTCTGGCACTGCATCATTATTACTCATAGTAGTCATAGTTGCAATAAACTTTGGTAACAACCTTGGGATATGCTTTGTGTATACTTAGGTAAAACCCTAATCTGATATAATATTTGCCATCAGCAGGATGATTCTTACTGCTTACAGGTTGGGAAGTATCACACATATTACATTTTATATCATATGTGAATGGATGTGGTTTTCCTTAACAGTTTTCTACCTATCTTAATGCTTTAGAAAATAACTCGTCCATGCTGTGTGTAAAGATATGCTATTTTGTGAGGTAAGTATATTCTTGGTCAGTAGCTATTAGTTGTTAGTTTGCAGTCATCCATGTGACAAATATAAATACATTTTTGCATATCTGAAATTGACATTAAAGAGAGAAACAGGTACTCTGCTTCAGCTTTTCAAGGTTCCCTTTAGCAGCTTTACACAAAAAGGTCCAACTCACTCTTCGCAGATCTGTTAAAATCAGTGCATGAGTTGCCAGGTCACAGTTTTGAACTGAGTCTATATGAATCTCTATCTTAAATGTCTGTGAAAATTGACAGTGCTCAGGATATGATAGAAGTGTGTCTAATATTATTATATAGGTCTATTAAAATTTAAGTGAGATATTGCAGATATTTTTGTACTAAGCAAAGCTCGATTGCATTTAGTAGGTAATTCTCCTTAGTAATTCTACTTCATCACTCGCAATGGTCCTGGAACACTTCTATTTTTACCTATTAAGTATAGTAAAGTTTGATATCTCAGTTTAGAGAAAACAGAAGAGAAGAAAAATATTCAGCTCTAGTAGATTGATGATACCTCTTTTTTACACATAGGGAGAAATTATTAGTAACAGGAAAGTAGAATTTAAGTTGTGATGACTCTGTTATCTCAGAACAGATTATTATTGGTTATGTCAGAGTGCTTTAGTATTGTGGGAGATCTGGTAACATTTTTGCTTCCAGGCAAATTCATGCATATATGCATCCATAAGAATGTGCATTTCCATTTTTCCAACAAGCACAGATTTTTTCCATGTATAGTGCTGGCTACTGTATCTGCCTGGGATGGAGTTATCTTTCTTTATAGCCGCCTCTGTAATGCTGTGCATTGAATCTGTGAGTAAAGCTCAGCATTGTTTTACCTGTTGCTGAACAGTGATTGCACAGTATCAATGCCTTCTGTTTCCCACTCTGCTCCTGCCAGAGTGTGGGCTGGGGGTGAGCTTGAGGCTGGGAGGGGACACAGCTGGAATAGCTGACCTGAACTGACCAAAGGAACATTCCAAGGCATACAGGGTCATAGAAAATTTCAGCCTAACTAGATCAAAACTTTTTTTTTTTTTTTGTGTGTGTGTTTTCATTTCAATAGGTATTGGATTACAGAGTTCTGGATCATGTTCAAAATGGACTCTAAACTGTCCACAGCTATGGAGGAATTTCAGGAGGTGGTTCGAGCTAATGGTGAGGAGTTACATTGTCGTCTAATTGACACATCTCAAATGTGAGTGTCAAAGCCTCAATATACTCTGAAAACAAACTTTTGCTCTGAATTGCCTTTATTTGAATATCATGTCTCTCATAAGTCATATGTTAGCTATCCTTAGAAGAATTTATACTTCATTACAGATGAAATACACATTCTGTAGAAGAACAGAATGCCTTTCAGGAATGGCTTAAGTTGAATTTAGCTACAGCATAGACTTTGTGCTGATTCTCTATGACAGCTAGGTTTTACTCTATCCAGGGAACTTAGAAAATTTGTCATTGCCTCAGAGTTTTGCAAGATCACTTGGAATCAATGAAAAAGGAGAATACAATTTGATTGGGTAACAGATGAGGTAAAAAAAGTGTGTTTATATTTTGGCAGCAAAGGTAAGTGAGGATATAGTTTTTCAGCCTCTTGATATTGTTGAGATAATTTTGGTTATAAAATACTTGTCATGACAAGAATAAATCCTAGAGCTGTACATCACATAGTTCTTTCTTGGGAAGACATCTTTCCCTGTTACATGAGAGTGAGATAGTTCTGTGGAACAGTACAACTGACAAAAGAAGTGTCAGTTTGGAAATGCACAGGCTAAAGCTGAGCAGAATGTGGCTTACGTTTTGTATCTAGTTACGAAAGACGATATTTAGCTTTTCAAATTGGAATAAATTTTATTACTCTGTTGGTCAACAGCAAAGGGGGACAGTTCATATTCAGAGGTTGCTCAAGGAAATCTAAGAATTATTAAATGGAGGAGTGGTGGATGTGTTCAATGAAAACAAAGTTGGAGACGGCTATTCTGAAAATGTAGAACTGATTTGCAGAAATTATATAGACTCTCATGCTGTTTAGTAAGACACTTGTATTGTACTTAAGATGCTACATCAATACAATAAAGACTAACAGTAATATTTTGTCATATAATCTCTAACTCATGAAAGGAATTTGCTGTTTAGAAATTCAAATAAATCACTTNTTAGTAAGACACTTGTATTGTACTTAAGATGCTACATCAATACAATAAAGACTAACAGTAATATTTTGTCATATAATTAACTCATGAAAGGAATTTGCTGTTTAGAAATTCAAATAAATCACTTTTTACTGCAGTAACACATAAAAACAATGTTACCTCTGACTTAGGGAAAGAGGAAAATTTTGCTCTTCAGTAAATAACTTGGAGTAATTGTGTTTTAAAAGAAATTCTAGGGATTGGTCTAGAAAGCTGACACAGCGTGTAAAAGCCAACACCAGTAAGAAACGGAAAGTCTCACTTCTTTTTGATCACCTTGAGCCAGAGGAGCTGTCAGACCACCTTACCTATCTTGAGTTTAAGTCTTTCAGAAGAATATCAGTAAGTTATTTTTATTTATTTATTTGTTTGTTTGTTTATTTATATGAAGCAAATATGGGAAAGACATAGAAAATATGGCAGAGAGGTAGTATTACAAGATTAACTCTGCCATACAAGATGTTGGACATGCCGAATCTGATTCCAGACTCTAGTATTTTACTAAGTATTGAAAGTGGCCAGTGGACTTAGATTCTTAGATAACTTAGATATCCTTCTGCTACAACCATATGAGAGTGAGAGAAGGAACCTCAGCTGTGGAAAAGTTGAGGCAAGATCGGTTGGAAGGAAGAGGAGTAAACCTTCTTCCAAATCCAAGATCTTCTTCCAAAGAAGCTCATTTTGTTAGAAGCAGGGATGTCATCATCCTTTGACTCAAATCAGTAATCAGGCTGAAATGGGATGAAGAAAATTTGGAATATTCTCCTAGAATGCTAACCTTCTGTGGCTGTAGTGAACAGTGCAGCAATCCTGTGCAGTGAATAATGGACTGCATTGAAGATGGCCACTGGACTCTGCTTGCCTTTTTTTATTGTGCATACTAAATAAAGACTAGAGATAAGAAAGCACTTTAGAAAATGCCATTTTTAATTTAAGGGGAGATAAACATATTTTTTATACAAGCTTTCATATACACCAACAATTCTTAAGGATTTATCTAATTTATTTTTTCTTTCATTTGATTTGTTTTCTCAGTAATGTTTGTAGCTGATAAGATGCAAACTTCCTTATGCACCTTGGCTTAACTTGCATCCTTGTATTCTACAACACTGCCTCTTTTCAAACCTGATGCAGTTTACACATGGAAAAGTTAATGTTAGAGAACAAAATCTAGGAGGGTTGCAAAGTCTATGTCATAAGACTGAAAGCAAAGTGTTTTTTTCAGTGGGTTTTTTTTGTTATTTAGCTGTTTTTAGTGGGGTTTTTTTGTAGCACTACAATATGAAGCTGAACCTGTGCAAGGAAAGGGGCTCTCACTAGATGGTGGAAGATTTCACAGTCGTGTTTTAATGTACTTTATTTTGGGCTGACAGTACGTGACTCCGTGTTTTGTGTTAAACTCAAAAAGCTGTAGAACCGAAGTCATGCACTGATTGCTGCCTGTAGGCAGTAATAATATGCAAAGCTTATATAACTTACCATTTTGAAAACCTCTGTGCAGATGTAAGGTAATGAATGACTATAACAAGTGTGGTTTTAGTCAGAGTGTCAGATGTGTCATGCAGTTCCAATAGTTACATACATGTATATATTTATATGCAGGGTACTTGCATATGTCTTTGTATAAATTAAGCTTACCAAGACTTTGGTCAGAAAATATGTAATTAATAATTAGCTATATTAATTAAATCTTTGCAGAATATGTTTATGATGCCCTAAGCCACAGAATCCTTTTGTTATTTTAATATGGCATCATATACTGGGTGAAAGACTGACAATGACCAGCTGTGTCACTAGTCACTGAAATAACTATTTGACTGTTTGGGTGTTTGAAAGTCAGAAGGGAATATTTGATCGCATACACAGCATACAGAAAAATCTTCCATGAGATACCATCCATCTTGCAGTAAATTAAGATGCAAGAAGTGGTGTTCACAGAGTAACGACTGGAGGCTGCTGGTGCTTGGAAATTATTTTAATCTGGGGTCATAAAGTACAAGGAGGCCACAGTCTTTTGTAAGAGTTTGGATTCTGGATTCCTGTTGAGGCTCTTAAGTTAGCCATCACAATAACAGACTCTTGCAATATTTAAGTACCTAAACTTCTTTACTGTCTCTGCCACTAACAAGCTTGTTACAGCTGTCCTTGTTAATAATTTTGTGCACCACAATTAATTCAAAACTTTCAAGTAGCATTTTAGAGATTAATTTCTTCAGCATTTAAAAAAAACTTTTTCTGAAGGAGATGACTGCTGAAAAAAAAAAAATAAACTGCTTCACCCTTGTACTGAAATTACTATGAAGTCCATAATTATGTAGTCAGATATTGAAAAATTATCTATCTATATAAAGTAGTTGCTTAAATTTCAAGATCCAGCCAAACCTGGCTGGTGTTTAAAATTCAAAGAGTAATTACATTGTAAGTGCTATGTAATCTCAGGGACAGCTCTACTAATTACTAATATTTTTTCCATTTTTAATTTGACAAAGACAAATCTAGAGGTGTCTGTTGTCATATCTGCTTTTAAAGCGCTAATAATTTTTATTAAACAGATGGAAAAAATTATGAAGCTGCAAGAAAGTGAGAGAGGGACAGTAAGAAACAAACAACAGCCTGACAATTTATGACTTTTGCTTAAAGATCAATGCTATTCCACATATTCCTGTGGAAAGGAATGTATACCTCTTACAGCTATGAATGTTTTTGGTAAGATTTTAGTACTTGTGGTCATAGTAAGGAATGAGTGTAAAAATCCCATGTCACATTTTCTGATGATTCAAATTCTTGTCTATTTTTGTTAATGGATAAAACAGCAGAATGGATAAAAATAGCATCAACAAAAGCAAATTATTTCTTTAATCTTAATGTAAGAATGGCTTTTAAAAAAAGTGTGTCACAGGTATCTACTGAATAATTTCAGATTTCCTTGATTAAATAAGAGAATCTCACAAGTTGTATTAAAAGTATTAAGGAATCTGTAGCCCTCATTCTTAATGGTTTTATCTCAGTTTCATATTAATCCCATTGAACTTGCTTTTTCTATTAGTGTAGCTTAATTCAGAAGTGTGCCCAGCTATAGAATACATAAACTGAACACTGAACTCCCTTAAACTATTGCTGAGTTATTAGATTACAATTTAAATTCAGTTTAACCTTCCCTATGGAAGTCCAGACTCAATGAATCTAAGAAGCCACTGAGGAAATCCCCAATTCTACTCCTCCTGGGATTTATAAAAGCCAAGGCTCCTGAGATAAGGCAAAAAGATGCGTTCAGTTAATTCAATTAATCGAAACCCCTGCTTTGAATTTAGCAAAGCTTTCACAAAGGAAAGATTTCAGTTTTATGGATATTTAAGGTGTAAAATACATATTTTATATTTCATTTGATAAGCAGACCTCAGTCCACACGCAGATCATGAGGCATATGAAACTACATGAATTTTCATTTACGCTTCTTTTGTTTGTTTAAGTTCTCAGATTATCAGAACTACATTGTGAATAGTAGTGTGAAAGAGAATCCAACAATGGAAAGATCAATTTCTCTTTGCAATGGTATCTCTCAGTGGGTGCAGCTAATGGTTCTCAGCAGACCAACACCACAGCTTCGGGCTGAAGTGTTCATCAAGTTTATTCATGTTGCACAGGTCAGTTAAAATCTGGCATGTTTGGTGTTTATTTTGTCTTTCTCGGATACAACTCTTTGTTCTGCTCTTCCCATGCTACTACTGTAGGGTGAGCTGGGAGTGTTGGCCCTGGTCTCCTGGTTCATATCCACCAGATGTGTCTTTGTGTATGTGTGCTGTCTTAGCAAGTGTTCAGATATTACAGTGTCGCGGCACCAGGACTTCCTCATGTTCATTCTGAAGAAATAATTTTCACTGTTAAACTAGACTTGCTTTTGAATCAGCATGTGAGATTCCCAGCTGTGGCTGTGAAGCTTTCCAAAGCATGAGTGACTCTCATGGCTTTGGCTGTAATTAGAAGCATTCCACCAGAAACACCTTCCTGGATAAAAGCAGAGCTATGGTCCTGTTCATATTCTTTGCATGGTAATTCAACTGCAGTCATAACCAAGATAATAGGCAGTGTTTCCTAGTTGTGATAGACTGTGGAAAGAAGGGGAAGAACTGAGGAAGTACTTTGAAGACTTACTGTATCTGGAAATTTAATATTTGACTTAATAATAGTAGAATAAGTTCATGTTACACCCAGTAGAATCACAACTCATTACCAAAATACATGAAGTCAAATGGCACAAACTTGTAAGACTTCAGAGCAAGACAATAGAGGAAATTAAAATTTGGGGGTGCACATTGAACAACATGAACCTTTAAACTATACTGATATTTTTTATGTCAACACAGAAGCTCCACCAGCTGCAGAATTTCAACACATTAATGGCAGTAATAGGAGGTCTCTGTCACAGTTCCATTTCCAGGCTCAAGGAAACAAGCTCATGTGTTCCTCATGATGTAATTAAGGTTAGTATTGCTTCTCTAAGTTTTACAAATAAGAGAACCTTTAACTTTCTTGTGACTGCACATGCTAAAAGCAACTTTACTTTGTTGGATAAGATGGAAAGACGGAACAAAAATTTCTTTGACTTTGAAGGGTTTTTATATATTACTTCATCTCTACATCACCAGTTACTCCTACACTTCTTGCAACCCCACCTTTCTTCAAGATCTTGTACATATTCTCTAAGCTTTCTCCTTTAATCTCAGACGAGATGAGCTGTATTTTCATTTACATGCAGTAGTACAGAATAATATTCAAACATGAAAACAGAGAATTGGATCCTACAACATGTGAAAACCAGCTATTGTCTTCCGTAGTTACACTGACCATCCTTAGTTTGTAAAAGCTAGCAGAGAGCTCTGCACTTTGAGTGAAAGGACTGGGTTTGTTCCTCTGATCTTTCCATTTGACAGGTTTTATTTAATTTAGACTTGAACAACTTTAGCCCTAATACACACATAGCATGGTGGAATGTTAGGAATCTATTTTAATTTCCAGTTAAATTCTTGTGAAATATTGATGAAAGCTGTTGAAAAAAAGGGAAGGAAGGCATATTTTTTAGCAATGCATCTTAAGAAGCCTTTGTGTGGCTTCTTAAGAGAATAAGATACTTTATCCTTTCTGGAGCCTGAAAGACTCTGTAAAGGTATCTGAAAAGCCTGTTTTGATCACAGTATGATCAACTTAAATGAACAGTAACCTGGAGTAAAGACCTGAAGTGTGACCTCCCACTGGAAATGGTTACAGCTATCAGAATCTATTACATCAGTTAGAAAGCTTATTTTAGAAGCCAGCAAAATTTGTCAAATTTTGTCATTTTAAGGGCTACATGTGTGCACATCATTTGAATAACTTTTTGTATCAAGAAATTGTATGTAGGTGTTAATAGAAAGCAGGTACAAAAAGTCTGGTAATTAGTGACTTGAAAACACACTTCGAGGTTTAACAATGTCAAACAGTTTTTAAAGGTTACAGATCAGGAACTTTTGACAGGAACTTCCCAGAGAAAACACTGGTCCATTGATTTTATTATGTTAATGAGTCAACTTTGTACCTGTATAATTTTAAACAAGGGAAATATTTATAATGCTAGACTGAAGATTAATTTGGCCTTTATAAAAAGCCCAAGATACTGTTTCTCATTCATTTCCATGGAAAAGGTTTTTCTTAAAAATACAGGTATGCTGCCTTGAACTATAATATGACTTCTGATCACACCATGATGGGACCATGGCACAGCATAGCGTTTCTCTGCCAGGGCCTCTCCAGCTATTCCAGCTGGTGGTCTGAAAGTTGGAGAACAAATTCCACATTTTAATGTGAAGATGGCTGCTTTTATGAATGTCAGAGAGCTTGTGCTGTGCTTACACATTGACCGTATACAGATTCCCCCGATTCGAGAGAATCATATTTCTTTTCATTTGACTAAATGGGGAGTGTAAGGAGACCAGAATTATAGATTAGGCTATATATTAAATGTGTATAATTACATATTAGTACCTAATTTATGGGTATAGGAAATCTAGAATACCTAGATTTCATTTGAAGTCTCAAAATTTTTTTCATGAGTCATTGTGAGTAAATTCCTTAACAATAACATGGGAAGCTCTTGTGCTGTATGACAAAAACAGAAACAGTAACCAGCACTGATTTTTTGGTTTTCTTTTTATTTTTAGGTGTTTAATGAAATGACGGAATTGCTTTCGTCTTACAGAAATTATGATAGTTACCGACGTGCCTATAACGAGTGCAGTAACTTTAAGATCCCAATCCTTGGGGTCCACCTGAAAGACTTGATATCCCTTTATGAGGGTATGCCAGACTACTTGGAGGACAAAAAAATTAATGTATACAAACTATATTCTCTGTATAACCACATAGATGAGCTGATACAACTCCAGGAAATGCCACTTCCCCTGGAGGCTAATATGGACCTTGTTCACTTGCTGACAGTAAGTGTGTTAAGTAAGATAAATACATCCAATTAAAAATTTCGTATATCTATCAAACAACTAAATAGAGAATTCCATTAATTAATTAAGCAATTATGAATACGTAAGATTGTAAGATTTTTTTTCCCCTGAAGGGGAAACGTACAGGAATAGAAGAGAAAAAATTGGTGCTACTGATTTATCTGGCAGCAAGGGTAGAGGTGCCAGTTCAGCAGCATGCTTCCTATTATTTCTGTAAGGGAAGGAAATGTTTATTTCTGCCTCACTGTAGTAGTATGCACTCTCTGTACTTTCAATAAGGAAGATTCCTTGTGTTGAAAACAAAACCACACAAAAGTTCAGTCCCTCAAGATACCTCATTTCTAGCCAAGTTTCTTCTGGTGCTTAAGAAACTGTCTGGCATAAACATTAGTCAAATATAGTTGATTTATTTCACTCCTAGTCATATCTAGCCCGTGCCATGCTACTGAAAAATTAATGCTACCTAGGACGTTGTTAAAACAATAGTTTTGGCTTCTCCTAGTAAGTTAAAATACTACCTTCTGTTAAAATAGTAAATCTTCCTGTCTTGTTTCTCAGCTCTGTTTGGCCTTAACAAGTATCTCATCTTGGAAAAACCAGATAGGCCACTTACACTTTCTGGTTATATGCCCTGTTTCAGGAAAACACTAATAGATGATAAAAATGCTTATGTGCCTGAGGTTATTTGTTCTCTCTTGTGTGAAATTAAGCACACATGCCCAGGGCTTGAAATACAGCTCTGTGAGGTGGTGAACTTCTTCCTTCTTCCTGATATTTTTAAATAGTTTGTTTAAAACTTTAAAAAAAGTTTTAAATGTTCTGTTTGAAATTATTCTAAGTTTTGGTTTTTTTTTTTTATTGTAAACAATGTTTTATAAAAACAGCTATTACAAATATGTAGAACTTTGGTCATAATTTCATGCAGATATATATGATAGGACATAAATGAGAAGGAATGCTTCATTTCAATGCAGGAGCTTCTGGACTCCCAATAGTCCATGTTACAGATTTCCAGATAATGGCAATAACAGTCCGGAATGTAGAATTAGGCACATTTCAAATCACTATGAACACCTGTGCAGCTCAAGTTAATTTATTTCTAGGTGTAATCTAAATTTAAGAATAATGCACCAAAAAATATGAATGCACTCTAGTAATAAGTTTATAAAGTAGTAGTGACTGTTCTGGGATTAAACTAATGTGTTTGTTTTCAGCTGTCCCTTGATCTTTACTACACAGAAGATGAAATTTATGAACTTTCATATGCACGAGAGCCACGAAGTCACCGAGCTGCTGTAAGGACCTTTACAGATTCTTAACAAAAGGATGGCTTTTATGAGTGATTTTAATTTAAAACCAGGATTTTTTTAAAAGAAAAATTTATCTCTTACATTCAATTTATTATTTTATTTTATTTTATTATATGCTAAATTGAAAGCATTTTAGCTTTGTAGACTGAGTGAAATCCATTAAAGAGCAAATTGTTTAGTCGATGATGAAGCCTAAGATAGATTATATGGCAGATTTGACACCATATCAGGTTTTATAATATGAACACAAAGACAAATGAAGTTGCTATGTAGAGACATAACATCAGTCTTAATCTTGACAGTTGATATTATTTTTTTCAAATGGAGAATTCTTATATGATTCAAATGATGAAACCCATGAATATTATGTGGCAGTTTTGTTCCTGTTTTATAAATATGGAAAAGATGGTGATTTTACAGGGCTGTCAGTGGACTGGGACAATTTAAGGAATGACTGCTCTTTTGAACAGTTCAAGGAAGAGCTTAAACACCGTATAAATATCAAAAGAACGATGTTGGGTCCAACAGATCATTTCTGCAGTCCTGTGCCACATAGTCCACTGCCACAAATGGAAGAAGCATAATACTGAAAATCTTTCCATGTGGTACTAATGAAGTTCCTTTCAATTTTTTTCAGCCTATGACACCTTCCAAACCACCAGTAGTTGCAGACTGGGCCTCAGGAGTGGCCCCAAAACCTGATCCAAAAACCGTCAGCAAACACGTTCAGAGGATGGTAGATGTAAGTAAGGTTGGCCAGTGTACTTCATACTGTTGTAAATCTTTGCAGTCTTAATCTCAAGGTATGAGAAAATATGGGGATGGGACTTGTGTCCTCACAAACAGATACTTTTGCCTACCTGTAAATAGCAGCAGCGGCTGTGAGGCACGGATGGAAATTCCTTCAGTGGGTCAAGAGCCAGCAGGAGGAGTGAATGCAGGTTTGTGTTCTTCCAGAGGCACTCTTTCAGGGAGCCAGGGAGTCCATTTCTACCAGGGCCTCCAACGCCGAGTTACTGATGCAGTCTGACAGGAGGCCTCTCAGTGGCTTTGTTACAAGCAGCAGTTGCTTTTTCTCTTTCTTTTGGGTCCCTTGCTTTATGGGGAACTACTAAGGTGATTGATTCCAAAACTGGTGGAGGTAGAGATGTAAAGAGTTCATCTTTGCTTGCCTGCTTCATCTCTTTTCTTTCTAAACACTTCTAATATTGTGAGGCATCCTTTGATACACGCTGTTTTGGAATATATTTCTAAATTTGTTCTAGGTGTGCTCCTTGCCTTGCGGCCAGTGACAAACAGTAATACGTTCCACAAGTGGAAACAGGTGTCTGCCTGACAATTCTGTCATAGAACTGATTTTCTCATAGCACTGACCTGATAAAGTAAGCTAGGCAGCTACACTGATTTGGCCACAGAAACCACCATTGAGAGCACTAACTGAGAGCATTACTACAAATTGTATATATGGGCCTGGACAGAATGGTCTTAATGCAGAAGTGATAAACAGCTGTCATTGTGTTGTGAAGCTTTTAGTCCAGCTTGTGTTGACTTAACTATGTTTTGCTGCAAATCAAGAAATCATAATGCTTTCTCAGTCTTAAGCAAGAGAAGCAATTAGACTGTTGCACTGTTTAAGAGACACTGTGAGAAGACAGGAGAGGAAATCCATAAATAATGTAGAAGCTTTCAAAAGTGGTAATTCAGACCATCCTCATTATAAACTATTATGCTATTACTTTGCACAGTCTGTCTTCAAAAATTATGACCATGATCAGGATGGATACATTTCCCAGGAAGAATTTGAAAAGATTGCTGCCAGTTTCCCATTCTCATTTTGTGTAATGGCTAAGGACTGGTGAGTACCTGCATATCAACTTTGTAGCATCTGTTTTGGGAGAGATTTAGGGGGGTTTGTGTTTAAATAGTATTTTATCATTAGGGTATTACAAGCATCCTCTTCAGGCACAGACAGAAGTGAAAACGTGACTAACAAAAGCGTCTTCTAAATGTCTTGTGAATGACATCTTCATTGGGTTTATAGCAGTGGTATTCAAGCTGATTTAGAAGGAAAAACAGACAATAGAAAAAGAAACTTTTTTCAAATTATATTCAGTATATACTACTAAAGAATTTTCCTATGATAAAGCTGTTCCATAAAAATAGAGAATTGGCAAATGTATTTTTGATAAAATCAGGAACATTTTTCTTAACATATTAGAGCATGAAAAAATACAGTAGTGATTATTCAGAGCCTTACTATGAAGTAGTTTTGAGGTTGCATCACATATGCAGATATTCCATTTATCCTGTCAGTCTGCAGTTTAAATGTGTAGATAAGTTGCCGTATATTTTGGAAGCAATTGGCAAGATTACTGAGATCACTTTAGTTTTTTGTGCATTAAATTATTGCTATTATAAAATGTGAAGAAAAAAATGTTTAATTGTCCTTATGCATTTAACAAAATGTATGTCTCACAAACAACTTTTTTTGTTTATTTCCAGGGAAGGTCTGATCAGCAGGGATGAAATAACAGCTTACTTTATGAGGGCTAGCTCAATCTATTCCAAATTAGGACTTGGCTTTGCTCACAACTTCCAAGAGACCACTTACTTAAGGCCCACTTTCTGCGACAACTGTGCTGGATTTGTAAGCTTCCTTTTTAGTAAATTATGTTAACATTCTTTGGAATTATGCCTTTTTTATGTCATAATTGCCTTGTGTCATATACAGAAATGGATCTATATAAAACATCAGTGAAGTTATATAGAGCACCAGACTTCTGTCTCTGTAAATGTTTAAGGTACCCTTTACTCCCCTTATGGCAGTGCCAATATGTTTAAACATGGTTCATACTTTGTGGGGTTTGGTTGTGTCACCAAAAACAGTCTCAGGCAAGACTGCTAAATGCAGAGCCTTCCACTCCATGGGACTGCTAGAACTCATGCCCTGATACAGACATGACATGCCCCTGCCTGTGGCACAGAAGGTTTAATAAAACTGACTGTCCGACCAATCTTGCGTTCAGCTGAGATCAGACAGGGGTGCTGAGACAGAAGAATTCTCCATCTACTCCAGCTCCACAGCTTCTTGAGGAGCTGCCAGATATGCTGATGTATTCAGTAGGCTAGCTCCAGGTATTTTGTCATTGACGCATATAACATATTTTATTTATCTTATGCTAAAGGGGTAAATACTTCTATTCTGATCTTATGACTAGAAGTGTAGGAAAACAAGATATTCTGCAAGTGTTCAGATCTTAGAAAAGAGTGGAGGTTTTAGTACTTTTTATCTGGAGGTATCAAACATGCAGAGAAATACATTAACATGTAGGCTTTCTGTTTGAATTTCAGCTATGGGGAGTCATTAAACAAGGATACAGATGCAAAGGTAAAGTACTTTATACTTTGTTAATTTTAATCCATACTTGATAGTGAAGGACAAAAACCTGTGATCATCCTGAGATCCATGGCTATATCTATGGACCCATTTAATCTGACCTCCCAGGGGGACAATAATGATTCAAGAATCTATGACACAAGAAATGCAGAGATGGAGGAGCTTGTAACTGACAGCTCTAATGCTTTGCAAGACATCACTGAATTCAGAGGGTTTGGGGACAGACCTTTGGACATAAACATCACCACTCTGTGAATATTGTGCAGCACATTGCCAACATCTGTTTTGCAGTTTTCTTCCTCATACAGGTATCAGCTTTCTCTGCAGCTCCTACAGCCAGAGCACTTTTGTGACTGAATGGTGCCGTTTTGTACTTTGCACTTAATGAACAGGAATTTCAGATATATATGGCAAAGGGATGTTGTTGGTCTTTTACAGATGTATGTTGTTACAGGTAATGCACACAGAGAACACCAAAGAAGGCTTTTTGCTTCCCAGGAAGGCAGTGTGAGAGCTACCTTAGCTTAGATGCTACACCACAGCCACTGTATCACGTAAATGTTGTTTTGTTTACAGACTGTGGAATGAACTGTCACAAGCAATGCAAAGACCTGGTTGTGATAGAGTGCAAGAGAAGACCCAAAACTTCAGTTGCAGACAGCAGCCCAACATCTGCTCTTGCTTCAAGTCTCTGCCCAGTAGGAGTCAAAGAACAATTCCATGGTGAGAAAAGATCAAAATATGTAGATAATCTTTCCTTAGCTTCCTTTTCATTTAAATCTGAGTTATACAGCATCCTTTTAGGTTTTGTTAGTTAACTGCAGTGTTTTATCAACATAGAAACTAGAACCAGGTGTATGTTAGCTTGTATCAAGTAACACCATTCCTGCTGTAGGCTGAGTGAGGATAGACTACCTTTCTGGGAGATCTCTCCTCACACTACACAATGTATGATGTACAAATGCCACCAAAAATGAGTAAATCTTCTGCCAGACTCTCCTTGGAATTAGATGCCATGACATGAAGACCTGACAGGTTTCCTTAACTCTCTCACCTTGTGAGAAGCAAATCTTGCTTTTTAGCAAGTTGTAACATTGATTACTGCACTGTTAATGCTGACTCAAATTTTAATGTGGACTTTATAAAAAGTCAGTTTTCCTACATATCTCTATGTTAGGAAAATGAACAACCAATTATCTTTATTTTTTCCACTTCAGTAGCTGAATCTGTAAGAACATAGATTTGTCCTTCACAGAATCAGAAATGAAAAATCTACACCTCTCTGTTCTTTTCCCCTTATATCGAACAATCAGTATAAAATTTTCTTACTCTATATTACTGTGTAGGGTTCCAAAAAAGGAATGTTGTCCTTGAAAAACACCAGGCTACTTCTGGACTTTTTTTTTGATTTTGATGTTCCAACTCTCAGCATATTCTTCTTCTTTTCTTTCCTGCTCTTTGCCTGTAATGTTCTTCAAATCTACTTCCTGCTGCTCTGATTATCAATCTTTTCTGTTGTATTTAAGACTCATACTGCTGGCTTCCACCTTAGGCTTCCTATTAGCACATATGTAGAGCTCAGTGCCCCCCTTTTCTCTTGATACTATGTGCATCTCTGTGTCTGAAATGGCTGCAGCACTACATAATAACCACCTCTTACCCATGTCAAAGTTTTTCTCAAGTTGACCTTGATGCCACACCTGTTTTCTTCTTACTGATCCATATTTATGTTACCGAGACAGGGCAGAGTTGTTTCAAGAAACACAACATTGAGAAACTTCTAATGACACCTGTTTTGGAGAGCAATGAATGTAAAAGTTAGTTTTATTTATTAAAACCATGTTTAATTTTCATGCCTCCTGTTCCTCCTTTACTGGGAGGAGATCTTGCCTCAATTTACCATATATATTTTAAAGGACAAGAAGAAGGCTCATTCAGCTTTCCTAATGGAGAAGTAGTGGAGCACAGTGAAGACAGCAAGGATCGAACCATTATGCTCATGGGTTCCTCAGCTCAGAAGATCTCGGTGAGACTGAAACCAGCTGTGATCCATAAAAGTACACAGACTGATCCTGTACTGCTGGCTGGTGATGTGTCTCGTAAGCGGAGAGAGAAGAAAGAACACAGGATGCCAGAAAATCCTTATCTCCAGGCAGCTCCAGCATCCACATTTCCAAGCCCAATTCTAGGCCGCAGAAAGGGATTTGTTAAATGGGAAAACAAGGACTCCAGCCAGAAAATTAAGGAGGAGCATCACAGCTATAAACCCTCGTACCAGGAACTCGAGCAGGTACTTACGTGATGGAACAAATTCTGTTTTACACAACAGTATGGTCAAGTGGTTGATAAGTGGGGGAGTGGCTGGGTGAGAAAGTCACTTTACTCCAATGTAATTAATTGTCAATTTAATTGCAATTAATCCATGAATGACATCATAAAGACTTAGCCACTTTAACTTCCAGCAATGCTTCATTTAAATGATAAATTTTAGTGCTAGTATAGGGATTTGAAGCCATTGTTGTGATCACACTGATCCCTGTCAGTTCTAGAATGTGAACATAATCCAATCACTCAGGACAGAATGTTACTCCGTAAAATGAGGAACACAGCTCTGAATTTCCTCTTGATTTTGGTGGCCTCTGCTCCCTTAAGTGACCAAATATATGCCGCAGGGAGGGTAGGGAGCTCTGCTTTTGTTCAACTGACAAGTGTAAGTACCACAAAGAAATTTCGCTGTGAGCAGACATGATGCTTCTTGCTAGATTTCACCTGCATCAGCCCCATTGTGTCTCAGCTTACTCTAAACTGTTCTGACTGAATAGCTATTCATAAGACTGTGTCACCTCAAACATAGCCCAAATTAAGGTTTGTAGAAACACCCATCCAGACAGATTAAAGAGACTATTACAAATTCCAACAGTGCAACGAATGGATGGATCAAGCTATAATTATGAGGAGCAAAGACTTATTTTCATACTTTTTACTCATTATTTATCACTGTTCTGTGATGAAGCAACATGGAAACAGTCCAACAAGAGGACCATAGTCTAGTTTTTGAATGATGACAATAACTTTCAAAATATCCCTTGCCACTGATAAAGCGAACTCATGTTTTATGAAAAATGAATGGTTTATTAACACAGAGATTAAGACAATCTTCCAGTACAAACCAGTTCCCTTTCAATCTGCAGTGTATTCAATACAACAAGGATGCGAAGCATGGATGTAACTTGTAAAAATGCATCCTTTAAAATGTCCCATTCATGTGAGTCCTGTAATTTACACTTGCCCTGGCTCCCTCATCAGATTCCGACTTCAGTTACTAAACAGCAGATGATGTTATAAATTAACGGCTTCACTTCTGGTACATCAATTTCTGCAGCAGTAGAGTGGCAAAGTGTGACCTGTGGTGGTGTTGTTTTCCCAGGCTACTGTTGTTATGAGAGGTGCAGTGGAGGGTGGATAAATGCAGGTTGTGGGCATGACTCAGATACCAGCTGCTGGAAAGTTGTGAGAGTATACACAAAGGATAGAGCAGGGACTGTGGAAATATTCAGATAAATCACTGGTTCTAACCACAGCCACACCAATTTATGTTTATGGCAGTCAACCTAAATATACAATCAGACAGTCCTCAAACAATTGCACTATAAAATACAATTCTCTATTATTTTTGTTTGTTTGTTTGTTTGTTTAGGAAAGGAATATTCTAAAGGCAGACAATGAAGGTTTAAAGATCCAACTGGAACAGGCACATAAAACCATTGAATCTCTCACAATCCAGAAAAGAAACCATGTAGTTGACAGCCTACAACACAGAGACTGCTCCTAGCAGATGAGAGGAAAGTCTCCTATGGAATGGAAGAATGTAAGACTGAAGAATGAAAGAGGGACTGTGATAAAGCTGCTTACCAAGTGAAATGGAGAGAGAATCTGAAGGATGTTAAGCAGAAATGTTCTCTTTACTCAACGCATTTCTCTTTTAAATATGCACCCCCAAATGTATAAAATCAGTCCTTTGACCTTGTAAGGTTATTTAGCATTATCTGTGCAATGAAAATAGTAACTTCTGGGTTTGTTTTTAAAAGGAGTGAGAGTGTTGCTAAAGTCTCTGTTGGTGTTGAAGACCATATTGATTTTTCAGTGATTTGCTTGGCTGCCAGCAGCACACCTTACTGTGCAAATATCCTGACAAAGTAGCTGTTCATAAGACTGTGTCACCTTAAATTTGGCCCAAGCTCAGTTTTGTAGAAACAAATGTTTGATAAAGCTGAGTGAGTAAAACTATAGAAATACTGCATTAAGAAAAACAATTCCTTCTTGGAGCTGAAACCAATTAAAAACATGAAGTGAACGGTCACATTTAATTCCAAAAATTAACAAGAACATTAAAATATGTAGCTAAGCTAATGATATTTGATTGATCCTTACACTTTAAGATAAACTGACAATTTTTTAAAAACATCTTTCAGAGCTTTAGAAGTTCTGCTGCTCAAACACTTTATTAAGGTAACAGAGGTGAGACTATAGAGACTTGATATTGCATACTGCTTCCATTTTTGTGTTCCATGCCATGACTTGGAACATTTAATTCCACTTATTTGGCTTAAGGGGTAACTTGTTGTCCCCATATAGTAGATATGGGACAAGGTTGATTATATTTCTCTCACGTCAAAGTAGATGCTATTGTTGAGCAGAACCTTTAGAGCCATATTGTGAGGGAAACTGTACAGCAATCCCTGTGCAATAGCTACTGTATTTCAGAGCTCCTAAGATTTCTCCATTTTCTCTCTCCTAGATTTCACATGCACTTTATATAAAAGAGTCAAGATGACAGTGCTCCTATGTCTGTAAATTTTGTATAGTAAAAGGTGTGAGAGAGGTAACTTAAAAGACATAAAGTGTACATATTATTAAGAAAAAATAAAAGTCTTTCAAGTTACTGATAAATCTACTTGTCAAAATAGCCAATTTGAAAATGCATTTGCATTCCAAGGGAATCTGTATACTTAGAGTTGTATAAAACTTTCTTGTATTTATCAGGCATTTGTCATCACACATACAAACGTCAGAAACAAAGTTCACTTAATGCTCAACACTTCTAAGTTACCAGGTCCATTATAGATTGAAATTTAGTCAATGAAAATAGCACCTGTGCTTTGTGTTCAAAGTGGCATAAATATACATTCAGTCCACACTTTACAGTCATTATCAAGTACATGGATGCTTTATTTATAAAGTTAATTTGAAACTACTTGCCAGTTCAGTGATTCAAAATTTTTCTTTTGAAATTGGATTGTGTTTGCAACTCCATGTATAAATAAAAATAAACGGAGGGAATGAGTAGTAGTAGATTTTCTGTAACATTACTGTAAATAACTGAAATGCATAGGAAAAAAACAGCTCTGAAGACTGCAGCTTTTTTAACTCATACACTAAACCTGAATTATTAACAAGTAACATGGAATTGCACTTTGATCAGTGAAGCAATCAGAATGGTTGTCAGGTCACGTCTGCAAACTTGGTTTGCCCATTTTCTGTGAGCTTCTTGATTTGTCTTCTATTCAGGGAACTACAGCAAGGTGTATCTCTAACAGGCAAATGAAAGTCTGTTTCTACAACTATTAAACAAGATAAAAGTTGAATATATTTTCACTTATTTAAAAAATACCCCAGAGGAGCAGCTAAGACTCATAAATCTTGTACAGCCAAGATAACTGCTCACTGGTGGTCTGAATTCTGGATTCGAATAGAATTTGTGTGTGTACATACACTTTGTCTATGATGGAGTGTGGAAACCATGAAAAAAACCTCGTAGTTAAAAGGAAAATTCCTCAACATCAGCAGCTGGCCCAAAGGCTACTATGTAACTAGGTACTTAATACTCCAAACTGAGTAATGACCACAGATTTGTACAGTCCTAAGTGCTATGAATTAATGTGAAGTTTGCTTGTTCAATCTAAAAGATTTAAAAGGGATCTGTTTGCAGGAATGTCTTACGGAACAAGTGTGCAGTGCTTCATGTGTGCTGAAAACTTCCTGCTTCAAAGTCAGCTGATACCTGGATAACTTCAGAGCTTCAGGTTCTTTGTTTGCCCAAAGCCCCTAACAGTTACTTCCCCCCTCCCCTACTCCCCTTTTTTTTTTAATTCCTAAAGTGCTGTTAGTCCTTTTTTTTCTTTTGGGACTTTCTTTTTCCTGCATTAAAGACTTAACAGCAGAACCTGACTACAGAGAAACTGTTAAAACTGACAATGAAAGAACCACTTGCCTGTGTTAATCTTCAAGCTGCTTTATGTTAGGAAAAAAAGACACAATTAAAAGTGCTGTTTAGAAGTCATGTTACCAAACAGTGATACTGAAATTTATCTTGTCATGGCTAAGTTAAATGGAAACACTCACCTCTTCCTTCTCTAGGTCTAGCTGTAGCTATAAGAAGGCAGAAAGAATAAACACCATTCCCCATTTATTTTTTAAGACTGAATTCTGATTGTTTAAAGATAAGAGTAAATAGATTGAGTAATATCATAATTCACAAGGCAGGGCTACTGTTCATATTCAGGTTAAATGCAATTGCTTTTAGATTAGCTTATATATGTTTTGGAAATATGTTTTTGTTCTAGTTGTATCTGTTATTTGTTGTAACTGATCTCTATGGCAACTTGAAAAAGTTTAATGCTGTCTGAAAAGACTGACAGTGTATAGATTGTAAAGATTTTATATAAACTGTAAGATTTTGGTTTAATATTTATAATAGAAAAAATATTAAAAATGCATTTCATGCCTCTGATTTTGTATCACAGAGAAATCTATACAACCTATATTCATCTTCCTTGACTGCAATCTGACACCCTTCTGCAGCATTAACCTAGTGGCAGTCTCTAGCCCAGCTTCACCTGCCCTGAGCCTTGGAATGGTGCCTGGGAAAATTTAGGCAGCAAGTATTTGCAGATTATTTGTTTGGTATTTTAGTGGTTGACACAGTACAAACACTGTGTTGCTACTCACTATTCCAAGTATTACAAAGCAGCAGTTTTTATTATCATAGTTTATCTTTTGTTAAGAGTGATAATTTTGAAAAGGTTTCACAGCACAGCACCCAAGGTTAAGCAAGGCTTCTGTTGCATCTGCTAATGCTGCCTATTGCACAGGCAGAGCTGCAGCACCCTAAAGAGTTGCTATTTACCTTATAGTAAACCTCAAAATACCATATCCTAAATTGGATTTTATATAGGGAAATGGGCATCCATTCAGTTATCTTCAATTATGTGAGGGAAGACAAAAAGAGGTGAAACTCCTATTTGTATGGCAAATCTGCTTTACAGTCTTACACAATACAAGCTGTGGTTTTTTTCATAATTATAGAAAGTAATAAAATAAAACTTGAGAATTAATTGGAGGATATTGCCTTAGTTTATGTAAAGACAAAAGCAGTGATCATATAAATCACTACACTTTTATTTTTTTTCCAGTAGGATAAAATATAACTGAGATTCCTTAGTAATTCCAGACAAAATCCCAGACTTGTGCCGTACCTTGCTGTTAAAATTTTTCTATAAAGTTATCTATTGCCTTCTCCATTTTGGTCAAAATATATGTTTTTTTCATTACCATAAAAAGTAAGTTTCATTGCTATTATAAATCACCATCAGGAATTCTTTCTTACAAACAAAGAAGGAACATATGGTAGTGGATCCAAATCACAATAGACACAGATGATGCAAATATTTCAAATACAGTACTTTATTCCTCAGTGTTTACAGCTGTTGACAGAAGTGTGTCTCTCAATTCCTGAAAAAAATCCCCAACCTTTTTTTTCAGTCCTTCAACAAACCAATATTAATTTAGGTATTCATTAAGTGAGAATAAACACAAAAATGTTCACAAATATATATATGAAAATCTTTTACTTGCAACAGAATTTTTGAAAATACTTTTTTTCAAGACAAAGCTTGGGGTTTAAATAAATTACTTTCATGGTGTTATTGCATTGTTTGAGAAATTAAAAGCATACATTCTGACACGAGGACAGCAAAGGATACCTCCACAAAATATGGTGGTGCTTACTTTAGTTTTCAAACTACTGGTTTCACATTTTGAAGTTATTTAAGAAAAACTGAAATGGCCAGATTAAAAAAGAAAATCTCCAGCCTATTTGTATTTCCATATTTTACAGTCTACATACATATAACTGAAATACGATACTGAAATAATTTAACTGTTAGAATTGAAGTCAGCATGTACCTGCTTTACTTGATGATTTACTTCATCGAGAACTGTCCTACCTATGACAAACAGGATGGACTGGTGAGTGTAAAAACACCAAGGGACATCCACATCTGCAGTTAGAATAATCCAACTAAACTGCTGCAACCTTGCATCCTAAGACTAATGAAACCTTTAAGCATAGGTAAATTGTTTGTTTTTCTGTGTATTTCCTTGATGAAGCCACATGCTTGACTGCTGATTACTTGTAGCAAAAAGTAACATCGGGATGAGCAAACAGAATTTGATCTTAAGGCTTCGGTTGTCAAAAAACTGCTTTGTATTCCTTTGCAGACCAATAGTTCACTCCAAGGCCGGCAGTCTCATTTGGTATGTCATCAGTTTGGGAGCTATTCCAGAGCATTAGGCAAAAACCAAGCTCAGAATCAAGAGAACCAGTACTGCGCTCTCACGTGACCCATGAGGGGTCTCCCTGTAAAGACTGCACAGGCTGCCAAGGCCTTGAGCCAGTAAGAAGCATTGAAAAAATCTGGTAAAGGAACTATAGTGCTAGCAGTTGGGTGACATTAAGCCATTAGTGCAAAAGTTCACATTCCAGCTAACATGTTCTAGCAAGCAAAACTTCTGCTTCATTTTGTCAGGCACCTGCTGCAACTCTAAAGCCTGGGTAAAGCTGTATCTACCACATTAGAAGCAGCATTCTCAAGCAAACTGAGCAGAGAGGAAATAACAGGAGAAAAACTTTTGAAAGATAATAATTTGATTTGGAACAGAACTTTACATCCATGCATGAAGTTGACAATGAAACAGGACATGATACGTATGTTTAAGAAGGCTAAAAAAACATCTTTAAAGCATACCAATGGACACCAATAGGAAATTTGTGCAGAAAGAACTTGTAACTGAGGAACATAAATCCAAAATCAAATCCTAAAGTTCAACCTGCAGTTACGCCTACAATTACAAGTGCTTCAAGTCTGCTGTGCTCTTTAATCATCAGACACACCAGGTTAATCAGATGCCTTCCTGAATCTCCCTGTAGTGACCTGACCCTGAGAAATGCTGTCATAAGAACATACTCAGGCATCACCCCCTTTCCACCACTGTTCTCAGAAGCAGCCTCACAACATGGGAGATCTAAAAGATACTGGGCAGCAGAAACTGAATTCTTTAAGTGACAGCTCTAAATTTAATTCCTGTCTACATATATTTACAGCCATGATGGTATGACAGCCAACTCCTTCTAGACTAACTCCTTCTCCATATGTGACGGAGAAGGCACCCATACCATGTCAAGACAGGGCTTTTTTTAGTTTGGCAGAAAGAGAAATCACTGAGAAAAAGGCAACTGCTGCATGAGGTGCCTTGTTAACTTATTAACCAGGCAGTTGGAATACTGCTCCCAAACACAGAGCAGGCAGGAGAGAAGAGGATAATTTAAAAAATAAGGGGAAAGAAAAAAAGGCAAGAAGAAATGTCAGGTTCTTTCTTACAAAGCTCAGCTTATTCAAACTTTGTGTCTCAAAGCTGATACACAAGGATGTACACAGGAATTAATAGCAGACATGATGGCTGCAGGTTTTCTGGGCAATCTGATTTTAATTTTTTTTTAATGAAACACCAACAATGGAAAACAGGTAAAATGAAACTAAGACACTATCAAAACTCACTATGGTGAGTTTACAGTACATGCTCTGACCATTATAGAGTGTCTGATACATTATGAACACAAAAAAACCCCTGATTTGATTAATTTGTGTAGCACATTAATTCACAATGTTACTATAATGTGAAGTTCTGCAAGAATAAACGAATCTAATTGAATAATTTTGACCAAAGCCTTACGGATTTTAACATCTGAAATTAAAATTCANCCACCCCCACCACCCCCCCAGCCTCCTCTTCCACCACCTTCTTGTCTTTTTTGCCATGGAGGCATTTCGGGAGGAGGTGGTTCAATCTCTGTTGGTCTGCCTCCACGGTCAGGGACTCTCCCCATCAGAACCTGTGTGGAAAAATAGTTATTTTCAGAGTTAAAAAATAGCACTAATAACTTGAAGATACACAGGATTTTCTCCTGTGGACAAAGAAATGCTGCCTGCTGTTTTCAGGAAATTTGGCCTCTCAGTGCAGTACTTGACAGCAGAATCACCCTCTCCTGTCCTTGTAACATCACAACAGAAGTCTGGAAGTGTTCTCATTTTTCNCTGTTCTCAGAAGCAGCCTCACAACATGGGAGATCTAAAAGATACTGGGCAGCAGAAACTGACTTCTTTAAGTGACAGCTCTAAATTTAATTCCTGTCTACATATATTTACAGCCATGATGGTATGACAGCCAACTCCTTCTAGACTAACTCCTTCTCCATATGAGACGGAGAAGGCACCCATACCATGTCAAGACAGGGCTTTTTTTAGTTTGGCAGAAAGAGAAATCACTGAGAAAAAGGCAACTGCTGCATGAGGTGCCTTGTTAACTTATTAACCAGGCAGTTGGAATACTGCTCCCAAACACAGAGCAGGCAGGAGAGAAGAGGATAATTTAAAAAATAAGGGGAAAGAAAAAAAGGCAAGAAGAAATGTCAGGTTCTTTCTTACAAAGCTCAGCTTATTCAAACTTTGTGTCTCAAAGCTGATACACAAGGATGTACACAGGAATTAATAGCAGACATGATGGCTGCAGGTTTTCTGGCCAATCTGATTTTAATTTTTTTTTAATGAAACACCAACAATGGAAAACAGGTAAAATGAAAGTAAGACACTATCAAAACTCACTATGGTGAGTTTACAGTACATGCTCTGACCATTATAGAGTGTCTGATACATTATGAACACAAAAAAACCCCTGATTTGATTAATTTGTGTAGCACATTAATTCACAATGTTACTATAATGTGAAGTTCTGCAAGAATAAACGAATCTAATTGAATAATTTTGACCAAAGCCTTACGGATTTTAACATCTGAAATTAAAATTCATTTACATGTCCCACATGAAAACTATGAATAAAGAATGATGAGATGAAGAGAAGAAGCCTGAAAGCAGCATTCTTGAGTCTTTTAAAAGTGGTTTCATTCAGTTCTTAGGCCTACTTTGTTTTTTCTACACAACATTTTGGAGCAGGAGAGTAGACATGCAACATGCAATAATTAGAGAGGTCTGACCATTAATATATTTTTGTTTGTTTAAAAAGGGTTTTATTCAGTTTTCTGAGACTTATTTTAAATAAAATGACATAATAAAAAACACCATATAAGCAGTACGAAAAACAAGGACTTCAGTCATCAGATTTTAGTATAAAACTTCTGTTCAGTTAACTAAAAGAACTCAGGGAGAACATCAGTTGGTCTAACGAAATTACTTATATGGTCATACTTAATTCTAACCTAAACCCAAGTCAACATATCTAAATTCCTAGTACCAGTAAACACCACCACTATATTCTGCCAGTTACTCTGTTAAGATTNCCTGTGGACAAAGAAATGCTGCCTGCTGTTTTCAGGAAATTTGGCCTCTCAGTGCAGTACTTGACAGCAGAATCACCCTCTCCTGTCCTTGTAACATCACAACAGAAGTCTGGAAGTGTTCTCATTTTTCACCTCTAAAACAGAAATAACTGCAGCTAGCTGGCTCATATTATTTTTGTGAAATTTTTATGAAGAACACTGCACACCTGAAGTATTAGAATTGCAATAAGCAATATATGTATTTCATATATAAGGTATACAAATACACATGTATATTCATATAGGAAAGACTCCTTACGATGTGGCTCTTCAAGTTCAAACCTAATCAGCCAGCAAAAAACAAACTGGCAAATTGATGTGCAATTCTCAAAGAACACCTGTCGGCCTAATGTTAGAAACTGCTGACACTCAGTAAACAGCCAGAATGACCAAAATATGCAATAGGCTGCAGTAACACTTCCAAGAAAAGGAAAAAAAAAAAGGCATCTTGACTATGGCAGGTATTACTCTATGTATTGAAAGAGAAACTGCACTGGACAAAGTTAAACAAAACAAACATATTTGAAGAACAAAGATGCATCCCAGTAGGTCTTTTTGTTGTCGCTTTCGTATTTCCTAAACTCTGTGTGATCAATGTTAACATTCCCTGATCAGTCCCAGGCACTCCAACTAAAGTCCTCTCAAGAAAAAAGCCCCACCTTTCTCTGAGATCCTACAATAATTCAGAAATTCCAGAGTATTAAGGATCAAACACATTACAGGGTATCTAAATGAGGCAAAAAACATTAGAAAAATCTGTAAATACAGGATCAATAAAAGCAGTTTAGTCACCATTTGAATGGTGAAACTCATGTCACTACTCACAAGCTTCAGCTTTTATCACACATAAGAAAGCAGCACAATGTTGATTCATTACTGCAGCCAAACCAGGTAATTTTACTTTGCAGCAAAATGACATTTCTACAGAAACTTTCATAATTTATAATACACTGATGAACCAGAGATGTGGATTTACAAACCAAACAATTATATCCTGACAAGGTAGCCCAGGAACTGATACCACAGATACTTACATGTATCCTTGAGATGTGCAGTACCACTGAACTCAACAGGTCATTTACACACACACATACACCCCCCACATTGTTCCCCGTCATCTACACTACTCTGTTTCATCCTGCTGCATGACTGACTGTCTAGGAAGATAAAAAAAGGACTTTCTGCAATGTTTACTGGAATACTGCAAATCTTCCTTTCTTAAATGGAAAAAATGAAATTAAAGTACCAAGCAAAACCAGTGTAATTCCAGAATTCCTTTTGATAGGTCTGTAAATGCCCATGTCCATTCATCACATGCCAGAAAAGCATACCTTGTTGATAGCACAGGCAGTCTTCTCCCGTGTTGATCCACTACTTGTTCTCATGATCTTGGACAAATCCTCACGAGCAGCAAGAAGGTGAGCTAATGTAATGGTTGACTTTGGAGACAAGGCATAGCGCTTGGGCTGATAGATCCGTGCTATTTCGTCTGTTTTTACCTAAAGGACAACAGCAAACACAACTTACCTGCCAGGCATCAAACAGACTGACTATCTACCATGCACTGGTCTCAGTAAGTTTCACTTTGAACACAAGGTGTAGCTTCTGAAAATACAAACTATATTGCAAAACACATCACCAGTTATCACTAGCTCTCTTCCTGTTGGTGGAGCCATTACACAGAAAGCTCTGCTGATTACGTTTAATTGATGCTGAAACTTAGCACCAGTACAAAAGAAACTCCTCCATCTGCTGGCATCAAACAGATTCTTTAATGTCTTCCAACATGTGTAGAGACTAAAACTTAAGGAGTCCACACTGCACAAGAGCTCAAGAGCTTTACATAACCATATTCAACAGATCACTTCCAAATGTGATGAAAACACAGCAGCCCCCAAGTAAGGTAAATTTGTGGAAAAAACCTGAAAATATATCAATGCAGCAAAACACTTATGCAAGCCATGAAAAAGTGAGACTGAGAAGGGAACAACATTAGATTTTTTCCAAGTGTGCTTTTATGTTTCATTTATTTAGCAGAAAAGAAAAATAAATATACTTTCCAGGAAAATCTAGAATGACCTTCAGAGTGAAATAAAACATTTGGTATTGGCTAGACCAGACAATACACGCTGAACCTTTACAAGACTGCTTTGCTAGGCAATTACTCCATCATTTGTGAACCCACTTCAGTCTGCAAACTTACCCCTCCTGGAGACTGAAAAAGTTACAAAAAAACGAAAAAAGAAATCCCAAAATGGCACATCATCAAAAGCAGAGAAACATTATCAATATCTATTTAATGGTGGGGAAAAAAAGGCAAGCTAACAAATTCTAAGAAGACAACAATTTGTCTCTTGGCTTTAAAAAAAATTAAAAATCTCTAAATTACATCAATGCCAGAATGTTTTCAATCCCCAAAATCTTCTCAAAGAAGTTATGAACATCCTTCAAGAGAAATAGGAGGAAAAAAGAAAAGATTGAAAACAGTATGTAATTTTGAATTTGTATGTAACCTGGTTATTTCTGTAACTGCATAATTTCACATCAACAGTCTTTATGTGACAGGAAAATGAATCATCTGACTACTTTATCACCAAAAATCTTTTTAAACTATTGTTCTATTTCAAAAGGGCATTTATTGTTTCTCACATTGTTTGAATGGAACAACAGCAAGTGACAAAGTTTTAGTCTGCTTAAGTTAGTCATCAGTCACATCAATTGCATTTTAGAAGCAAACTTTAAATTTGAAAATACATAATTGTATTGGTACAGCTGTAAGGAAGTTATACAAGTAGGGACATCTCCTGGCTTCTCTGAGCTAAATGCTCCCCTCTTCCTTTCTTGCAGCATAAAAGCTTTCACAGCCCCTTCAGAAATTAAGCACCTAGACTCATGTCTTCCAGTGATACTTCGTGAACTTCATGAAGTTGATTCTGCACGTGTCAATGACAAATGGTGACATCACCAAGACTAGTAACAATCCATACTTTCAGTAAACTTTGCAAGTTTTAAGATTTATCCATCTTAAGCTTTCTAAAGAAACCTTTGGAAGGAAAGCTGATCTTGCCAGCTCATGAACAAAAAACATCTGCCTCCAGCTTCTCATATGTGTCTTCATCAAATTACAAATTTCCTGTATCTTACCTCCCTACTCTTTTGGATACAAACAAGATATATTTCCAGCTCGGAAATATCATGAGTATTTTTTAATATACAGAGCTCTAGGAAATAGTACAAATGAAATTATCACAATTAAAGCAATACCAGCAGAACAAATACAGAGGAGTTCCTTGGAATTTCTAGTGACTTGAAGGATTACAAGCAATTGTGTGATTTTCTCACACAAGTTACTATTCATATAACCTGCTCAACTGAACAGCTGTTTATCTAGTAGCACTGAATCCAAGATAGGGGGTAGTCACTGTAACCCCACAGACTTTATGAACAGTCACTTTTTACACCCAAGCTATGTTAAGGCCCAGTGTTTGTCTTACGTTTTCATCTACACGAGAAGTGCTGAGGTTCCCTACTAATTTACTTCATTGGAGGATGTTAGATACAGAAAAGAAAACAGGGAGATGGGAACCTTAATTAAAGTGAGAAACCCCAACAAAAGATGCTGGAATTTCTAATTGTGAAACTGCGACAGTCACAAAGGATAGACTATGCCACCTGGTTAAATCTATCCCCTTCCTCAATACCTAGGATTTGGATATTACAACTTGACCAGTGAAACAGGCTGGAAAAAAGGTAACAGTGGTGGAAGCGTATTCGTTTATCTACATGGTATGCATATTCTGTAGGAAGCTTTGGGGAACAGTAGCAGACTCCCACCTACAGGAAGCAGAAAATACATCAAGTTTACCTTTGCTCTATCAGACCAGCCAAAAGACTGCACAGTCACATCAAGCCTCTTCATCAACATCCGCCGTCGACACTCGTACTCACTACGAAGAGCATCGTTGATTTTTTCCAATCTTTCCTGCAGTGTTACAATAAGAAATTCAAACAGTCAAATATATAAACTTATGGAAATCAATTCAAAGTTCAGCCCATCCATCAACTAAGATGTCTATCCTGAGGTGACCACTATAATCTACATAGCATCTATGTAATGCTACAGCAGTATGTATATACAAAATGATTTGAAAGTGAACAATGGATGACTCAACACAAGGTCTGTTTTATAATGTCAACTCTGGAAGTATCTGATTATCACTGTTAGTATTTAGCAACTGAATTTTAATATTAATATTCAGCAATAGAACAGTGACTGTATAAAGGCAAAGCTAAATGAAGCCATATGCATTTATTTTGACCATCCTGTTAAATACTGGGAAGAACTGGAGAAACTTTTCTTTACCACTTGGTCAGAGTTCAGCGGTTTTGTTAGCAGCGATTTCCCCACATGGTTATTTTTAACTTTCGAGAGAATGTCCTTTATCTGAAAAAAACACATACATACATCTCAGAACACAAATGATATTTAGATTTATTTCAGCAAAATTTGTTATAATCTCATTCTGCTACTTGGAAGATCAAACACAGCACGTTTGCTTTAGCAGACTCATGAAAATAGATACACATCTCTTGGCTTATGAGCCACTATAAAAAAATTTCCTGAATACTTTTATAAGATGACCAGCCTCCATACAAAAATATTTTATGGCACATCACTTCTCCTACCATTAAGAGAACAATAGTGATATAGCAAATTTATAAAGTACATACAGAAAGTAGGACTAGCTAAATGACTCATTTTAGATACTACTAAGTGCTGTACCTACACCAAGTGGAAGTTTGGAGTTCTGTTGCCAAATGTTGGCAACAGAACTGGGCTACAAAAAATCTGGTGATAGGTGGTATTAAGAAAGGCAGGATGATAGGTATGCAGCCATTCTTGACTCATTATCTTTTATTTTAATCCTGTAATTGGTTCTAGGTAACATTATGTTTAAGACTTTAGCATTCACTCCAAATCAAATTTGCTTGTACTTCTACTAGTTCTTGCCCTCAATAATCACAGATAAAATATGCTCTCTCTGCCTTCCAAACACCACTGCATTCTCCTTTCTCATTACAAGAAATTTTACCTCCTCTTCTTGAGTAAACTTCCTTTGGCAAAGCTCTTCTAAAATCATTACCATGAATGCCCACCACACTTGTACATAACTTGAACATAATCCTTTTTACATCATTTCTGAGCAGCACTCTGGCAGGTTAAAAACACAATATCCCACAAAAAAGTCTGAGGTAAACATATTGTGCAGTGACCAAATTAAGGGAAAACACTGTTTTGACTCTATTAGAAAAAGCAGCCTAGTAGTATCTGAAAATATCTGGAAATCTAAATACTAAGATACTCCCTATTATTATTTTCCATTCATATCAAAAGAGGTTACAATAAGGGATGAAGTTCAGTTCCATGTAACATACTAATCCCAACACTCCTCTTTCTCTGATAATTCTTGCTTCTCTGTAACCTTTTTTTTTACGAAACACTCCAAGGCTGTCTTGTCTTCTAAATGTTTTTTACAAGTTTTTTTTTTTTACTAAAGCATGTACAGGGTGCCATATTCCACTGCAAAATGCAGATGTACCTAAGAACAAACTATGTCTGAATTTAAACAAATATTTGAAGAATCAAAAGCTAAAGTTAATAACCAGCAATAGAATAAGATCAGTATGACAGCAAGAGATGAACAGATCAGTAATTAGTATAGAAGAAGGAATGAACAGCAGATGAATTAAAAATTCTATTGGGCAAGAGGTGTCTATTCATATACCATTGAGGTCAGAAATATTACCTCAAAGGTTGAAAGGAAGAGAGTCTATCAAAATGAGACCAGCTGCTGAAACAAAAACCAATACAAGAAAATGAAAAATCCTCAATGTAATTTACAGTTAGAGTGTCAAAGAAGATCTGAAAACCAGTGAATTATTGTAAGTTTGCAGCTGCAAGGACAACTAAGAGGTAAATGCAACACTGGGCTCCACAGACAAAAGCCACACATTCTGCCATCACAAGTCAATCACTGCTGCATACTCCTGATTTCCATGAACTGAAAAGTGAAAGGAAGTTTAGAGACAACAATTAAGGAAGATAATCAATGAAAATCGGAACTAGAAGAAACAAGAGCAGCTAAACAAAACAATCCCTTATTGACTGAGAAACTGCCCCCAAATTTCTGCAACACTTTCTTTCCAAGTTAAAGAGAATATGTAATTTTTATCTAGTCCAGCTTTACTAATCAGTAACAGTTAAGGAGGAACCTCCTCACTGATGAACTGGTCTATGCTCCTGGTCTATGTTTTTGACACACTGTAAAGTCATATTCAGATTAGTGAATTTCCACTTCTCAGTCCCATCAGCAGGGCTCATGGGGAAATCCTACAGCTATAATGGAAAAATAAGCTGAGCTGCCTTACAGCTGCAGAATACATTGCCCAGCCATGACTGATGACAGAGGAATGAGCACAGGAACTCTGACACACAACAGTCTGCCAGAGGACAAGAATACAATGGATGTGAGAATCTATGCTATAACCCTAATTCCCACACATGAGAATTGCCCTGGATTGAGAAGGATATGCAGGAGTTTAAAAAACACACCACAACTCAGAAAGAAGTCTGCACATGTAAGTGAGAACAAAACCTAGTGCAGTGCCCAGAAAAAAAGAGCAGTGAAAACATACTCAAAGAAACATAAAACAAATTGTAATAGCCAAATTATCCTAACATTTTTACACCATCAGGTGTAAAAAGCAAACTAAATAATTAAAACCAGACGTAGACAAGTATATTTGACTATTTGACACACTGTGTAATCAATGACCTTGGTAACACTATGAATTTATGGGATTGCTTTGGGAGTTCACACAGTCTCTAAATATAAAATGAAAACAAATAAGATGTTGGATCTGCTTGAGACAAAAATACCAAATTCAAATCTGCTGCATAAACAGTTACTCTACTGTTACCAAATAAAGTATATCTTTATTGAACATGACATTTCTCATCTGTTTTGTAATTTTGTACTACTGAAAAAAAAATTAGCTTGCATTTCATTGCCATATTCAATGTGTTTATTAAATATTCTCATCTTCCATCAAAACAGAGCCTTAATTTTTACATTTAACACCTTTTGCACAGAAAAACATCATATATGTAAGCACCTCCAGAGTTTTTCAAGATTTTGGAAAAATCTAACCTGTGGAAAGGTGTCATGTTATTAATTTAAAATAGCAACACTTTGAGCAAAGAATGTTGCCTTAATTAGTCATAAGGTGTACTGTACAGTTACAGAGAGATCACCTAAAATCTTAAGCATGAAATATTTTTAAGCCTCTCTTTCATATACCTGCAGATAAATCCAGTGTTTATCTACCTTTAAGTATATTTTTGTTTGACCCTGATGTCTGGTGAACAGGACAACTCTAAGGTCTTGTTGCCTGCAGTTACATTAATACTTACTGTCCAGGCACCATTACATCTGTAAAATTACTACAGACCAACAGCTATAGGAAACATATCAACTTAAATATTAACTCTAGGATGTATACCCTAATATTTTAAAAAATATTCTTCTCACATTTCACCTAAATTTTATGTTAGCTTAACTTTGACTTAGTTTGTTCAGCAGCACTTCACAGTTTCTTTTCACTCTACTGACATGTGAAAAGTAGCAGAGAACTTTTAATAATGCAGGCAAAAAAAGTTCAGAAGTCTTTTGAATAATATCACATTAAAAGTTTTTTCAAATAAACAGTATTAGAATGTCACTTGGTCACAATTAGGCATGAAATTCACACTATCTTGATTGGAAAACAGCCAGATGTAAGCACTAGTTACAAAGCATAACACCGGCATGAACTTTTCTGCATCTTTCATCAATGTTCATTTAGAATTTATAGAGGTTTTGGCACTAAATTTCAGACTGACTCCTAGATTCCCCCTTTGTAAATATACTTTACAAGGGAACAGCATCTTAAACAACTGAAAAATTACTATTAGATTTTCAGTACTATATAATAAAATAAGATCTAATTACTGGTCAAAGGCTGTAATACTATCAATTTATCTCTCATTTTCTTAGGTATATTGATAACCACTACCCTAGGTAATTACAGGAGATGCAAAAGATGCTTGCTATGATTGTACATTCAAAGTTTGAGCTACTATAAAACTCATTTTGAATGAAGACAGCAATCCTGATTTTACACTAGTCTCTTAAATAAACTGGAAAATCACTTAAAACAATAAATGTTCTAATATTCCATACCAAAATACAGTGTGTGATCTGGCCTTTGGTAGGTTGCTGCTGCACAGCCAAACTATTCTCAGAACTACTCCCACAGCTACTGACAATGCTGAAGATGCTAGACAGAGACAAAGAGTAGACATGTTGAAATGCTGCAGATACATTTGCAGATACACTAAATAAAAATACTAGATCAGTATGTAAGTCTGTATTATGAATGATACAACACTAAACATCAACAGTGCAACTTCATGCAGAATCTAATTAAATCAAAACCCAAAAAATATTTGGAAAAATAAATGGATCATTTCAAGTGAATTTCTGTGAGCATATTAAAAAAAAAATAACAAAATGGTGCTCTTAAAATAAGTTTACAAAGCCAATAAACTTTAATTGGTGGCACCACCTTTCTAAAGCAGCTATAACTGTAGGTCTCCAACTCTGTCATCTATCAAAATAACCCCTAACCTGTCCTATATTAAAGTAATGGATGATGAACAAGTAAACACATAGCAGAAATTCTACAAAATCTCCTGCAAAGTAAGAAAAAAAATTCCTTTGTTTATAAGCAATGAAATACACAGAGAACAAATGACACTATTAATTTGGAGTCACAGAAGATCATCACAGAAGATGAATAAACTTTTTTGTCACCCTTCTACACTCTGAAGCAAGTACAAATTGTATAACCACTGTGAACTGACAGATCTGAAAACTACTGGAAAATAGTCCAGGCAGCACTATTAAAAAAACCAAAAAAACCACGAAAACCAAAGATTAAAGGCTTTTAAGATTCTGCTCATTTTAGTACTTCTGAAAGTGTAACAGTTTATACAAACTGGGATGGCAACACTCTGCACAATTCAAGCCTGTGATGCTGTCTGATAGGAACTGGTGGACTTTGCAAAAGGTGGCAGACACCAGGTGTCTAATCATTCAGAGCAATCATTCTAGTATCACTATGTGTGTATGAAGGAAGTGGTGTTCCAGGTCTGATCTTACTGTCCCACAACTGTGGCACTGGAGTCCTCTCCCTATAATGGGATGGAACTAAATCTGTTCCTGAGAAGTGAAGCAAGGAATTGAGCAAGGAAGGCCCCTGGTGATGGCTGCAGCCTATAAACCCAAAGCCTATCAGCAGAATCAGACCATCAGTTACCAGCTGGAACTCTGACATTCTCATTCCCAGAGCAGTGCTAGAATTGTTTATTCATCCCTTCAAAAATATTTACTGAATGTAAAGATTTCCTTAGAACTAAATAGAACAAGCACAGTTGTAGTGTAGGAATAGGCAGTTCCACTTGCACCTGGGTGATGCCTTTTATAAATTAACTTATTAAAGGTTTTGTCTCGTCACACTGAAGACCGATGTAAGAAAATCATGCATGTAACAGGCCGTCTCCCCAAAATCTCTGAATGTTCAAGTGCCCACTGGTTGATGAGGAAGAAGGAAAAAAAACAAGCATGATCATGTAAAATTATTCAATTCAAAGACTCAGAAGCAAAGGGTCACTCTCACTTTCAGTCACTCTCTCCCCAAACACTAGAGAGAGATAAAGAGCAAAACTTCTAGCTGACAATTTCCACCTCGAGAGCCTATTTACTTTCTGCAGTAGGGAAATCAGATTAAGGATCACATCCGTGAAATGAGTTAGAACCTGGAGGGTCACAACAGAAAGAACTATCTTGCTGACTAAGGTTTAAGTTGGCTTATTCACTGAATAGTGGCAATTCAAGCATTTTCATTCTCTTCTGCAACTAAGGCAATACCACCAACAAATTCATACTTGCAATTAAGAAATAAACTAAAAAGAACTAATTTAAGTTTTGGATATTAAATTTAAATACATCCCAGAAATGACTACAGGTATATAAATGCACAAGCAGTTATTACTCCAAGTTTTCTGCTTGCTACAGCACATTTGAAAGAGTATGGGACCATGAATTTCCTGAATTTGCATGGAAAAATATATCTGATCAGGTACACTGCAACCTCAGGGAAATGCTGAAATACTTCACCTCATAACCAAAAGAATTTAAGTTAAAACACTAAGCTGGCTTTCAGAATTAGAATTCTTTTGCACTTGTCAGATAGGGCTTTTATGGGTGAGGCTGCTGGGCCCTTAACTCTTAAGATGAATGCTTACAGAGACAGTGCTTACAGTTAGCAATAGGGAGAACACGTAAGAGCCCATACCTTTTGTTCCACACTGGCTAACAAGGGAGGAATACCAGAAGACGTGGAGTTTGGCAGACCCAGTGCATCGCAAATAGCTTGCACTTCCTGAATAATTTCACTGTGCTTTTCCAAATGACAGCCTTTAATTTTCTTGCTCTGCTGTATCTTTAAAGCTTGAAGTTCTGTACTTAGAAATACTAGAGAAAAAAGCAGATTTAGAGACACTTAAGTATTTCTTCATTGACATTCAGCTACAATATATACATTTGTAGGACATCCATGATAAAAGGGAGACTTTCTCAGTTCTCTCCTGAACAGGTCAGTATGTTTCCTATTCTTTACCTCAATTTCCTCTCACCTGACTTGCTACCTTCAGTCTACACACTGCATTTAACTGTTCAACTCCCTTCTGCTGCTAGACCCCAAGTTCCTTGGCTAGTGTCGTATTATCACACTGGTTCCTGCTGCAACTCCTTTGTCCAAGTCTAACTTAAACTCAGACATTGCTTCTCTCAATTCTGCTTTCAGCACCTTCAAATTGTGCAGCATTTCTGTTCAAGCTGCCCTGAAACCTCTCACAAACACAGGAAGCAAGGTCTCCGTTTAGGTGAGCTGGAACAACTGGATCAAGAGAGGGAACAGGAGGCCTCAGTAGGCTGCACCATACTTTTAAAAGAAATTTTAGTTTCTGCTAAACAGCTTTCTAATGCTGCTCTATTTTTCACTTTGCACAAGTGAGTTGATGCATGCTGAGCTAGTATATAATAACTGTACACATCAACTTAAAAACAAAGAACTAGTCAGTGTAAATTGTACAGTTATGATGAAGCACGCACATAAAATACTGTATTATAAATAGGAAAAATGATTTTTGCTCACACAGGAGTTTAAGACAATCTTCTTTCTCTCTTAATCTGTCTTTGATGTCTCCAGACACCAGTGATGAATACGGACAAGCCATTTCTCTCAGAAAGCCACTAATTTCAAGTTGGAAGCTCTCTATATCTTTCACACCTATGGAAAGAAATGCACAATTAATGGCTTTTTACATCAAACTGCAATCTATTTTTTTAAACATACACTTATATTGTAGATTTAAACAGCCCAAAGGTTAACCACCTACCATCCAGTAACATTTTTATTAAAAATGTCTCACATACAAACAGACATCCCTTCTAATAGTATCTTGTACTCATACTTTGAATGAGGTAATGCTACAGCAGTCTGTGAAGACATGATCACAAATAAACATCAGTAGGAAGCAAACAGTTTGTGTCACTAAATAGTGTGTCAATGTAACTAATTCTCTGATGAAGAAGTGACAGGAGTCACGAACGCATTATTTTCAGTGATTGGTTTAAGTTGCACTACTTCTTTGGTGAAAACATAAGTAATATAAAATCTCATCCAAGCTCCAGCACTCGACAGAAATAATGAGGCAGCGCTACCAAGCCCCTCATGTACCTACACACGGTGCTGATGGAACACTTGTTGGAC
>VXBB01000563.1:86686-149783 GCA_013399915.1 Illadopsis cleaveri | reverse complement strand
CCCGCCCCTCTCTCAGCGGCCACCCCCGCTCCGAGGGGCCAGCCCCCGCCGCTGTCTGGGGATCACCCTTCCATACAGCCCGGCTCTGCCTTTCCGCCCGTGCTGGGGAGCGCCCGGCCTCCCCCACCCTTCCCCGGCGGGGTTCGTCTCCTGGCCCTGCGGCTGTGCTCCGGATTTAGCCCCAAACGCCTGCCCGCTGCAGTCGCCTACCCCACTGCACCGCGTACCAGCCGCCTGGGGAAACATAGCCTCGGGAGTGACCACAGCCACTCTTTTGGGCTCCGGATATGGCTTATGCCAGGGCAGCCAGCTCTGCTACCCCGTACCCCAAGCCACCTCTGGGACGTGGTTCAAAAAAGCAGGTTTTGAGGCCTGTGCTTTGCATTATATCTGGGACTTCTCAAATTGAGAAATTCTGCCTGAGGTGGTGCAGGCCGTATCTCCCGGGCACCTAATTTTCCACTGTGGCGTGCCTCAGCCCTGCTGTGCTGATTTTGGCTGCGGTGGAGTGAACTCTCTTCGCTGTAGTTAGTATGGGACTGTGTTTTGGGGTAGTGCTAAAAGCAGTGCTAATGATACAGAGATGTTTTTTGTTACTGCTGTGCAGAGCTTGCCCAAGTCTTTTTCTGGTTCTCGTACTCTCTTACCACACCTGTGAAGGGCCTGGTGGTGCATAGGAAGTTGGAAGAGGGCACAGCCAGGATGGCTGACCGCAGCTCCCAAAGGGATATTACAGGCCATGTGGCATCATGATCAGTATGTAAAGGTGGAGGAGAAAGGAATAAGGGGAGATGTTTGGAGTGATAGCATTTGTTTTCCCAAGTAACTCTTGTCCTGGAGATGGCTGGATACTCCCAGCCGGCTCATGGGAAGCAGTTTCTTGTTTTGCTTTGCTTGCATGCACAGCTTCAGCATTATGTATTAAACTGTCTTTTACCTCAACTCACAAGTCTTCTAGCCTTTGCTCTTTACTTCTTAACCTATGTGTGTTCCCACTTTTTGGATTCTCTCCCCAGCCCCAGTGGTGGGGGAGTGAGCGAATGGTTGCATGTTGCTTAGTTGCCCGGTGGTGTAAAACCGCAAGAGCCCTTTGGACCTTTTTTAACCAGTGTTTTCTTATATGGACCTCCAGAAAATTCAGTGGCTGTGATCACAGTGAATCTGTGATGAAGACCAGAAAGGCATACAATCGGATGGACGCAATTACAACATAGATGTTCTTAATGTGTGAAATCTCCACAATTTTTGAAACTACTATTTTAAATTATTTCTATTTAACAGAAGATGTGGCTATATTGAGTGCTAAGCTTTAAAAAGTGGGAATCAGGACAGCTCTGACACCCTCCCACACCCACAGACAGAAATCTAGAAATTAAAAACATTGTTTATGGCAGTCAGGGGAAGGAAGAGCATACTGAAGGCTGACACACTTGTGTTGACCATATGTGTATATCAGTGCCAGTACCTCAGCGATCTCTTTCACTGCTCTCAACTGTCTTGTGCTATATGACTGAACTTTGAATGGACTTTTGTTTCAAATAGGTTAACGTAATTTCTCTAAATGATAGAGCACCATCTGAGAGCAGAGATTCAGAACATAAACTCTTGCTCTTTTTAAAGCATTAACGTCCAATTAGTAGAATGAGAAAACAAGATACGCAGAACTGGACAGAAATAACCAATTCTCTTTTCCTTTCTTTGCCACCCAGAGTGATTAATCACTGCACAGCTGTTCTCCAAAACTGGGAAGTTTTCCTATCAGTCAATAATGCAGGCTAAGACAAAGAACTGGGAACAACTAGAAGTGAAACTAGCATAACGTTATCAAAACTAAAAAGAAACCTGGTAATTTAAGAAATACTGTGTGGTACAAGTAGGTGGCAGCAGTGGGTCTCTGTAAATATTCCTAAAAAAGTATTTTGCTAATTTATGTTACAGGAAAATACCTAAATTAGTAATTTCTCCCACTGCCTTTTGAAAGTATTGGTTATCTGTCTATCTGTCTATCTACACACACATATATACACACACACACATATGTATATAGGATAGCCAAGCATGTGTATCAGTCACTGTTTTAATTCCACAAGGTGTTCTTGAAAAACTGTAACTTTTCTGTATACTAGAGATATTCTGTGTATGAGGGAGAGCAAGTTTGAATTTCCTACACTGCCTCTTGACACCCACAATTGAAAGATGATTTTGGTTGTGATTACATACTATGCTCCTCTCATAGTGTTACCATTCATGCAGTCCATAGCTTTCTCTGTGTCCATTCCTGAGTTTCCCATCTCTGGGCAAGGGAAAAAGAATCATGAGAATGCTGGCTAAACATGTTTTATAACCATCTATGCCCAGGGGTGTGGACTTTGCTTTTGCCCCATGCCCTTAACAATATACAGACACAAACATAAAACCACAAGCACACGAGTGAGAACACCAAAAGAAGAGGTCTTGGCACTCCTGTGTGACTTCAGCTAGGTCACCAGTGCCCTACAGCTTTTCTGTTTTTGTCAGAATTTCTTTTTCACTGGACTGCCAGTTAGCCATCTCCCTCAGCAGTCAGGTAACTCTTGCTACTAGCACAAGGAAGAAATAGAGGTGCACAGCTAAGATTGGAAAATGAAGATAGCACTGGATCAGCACTGACTTGCATCAGCTTGAACTGATACAAAATGGTGGCTGTGTCTGTCTGCACAGCAAGGTGAAGATGGGAATTTTGAGGAAAGGTCTTCTGCCAATTCATACGAAATGTCTGCCATTACAAGTTGCCTGTAATTGTGCTAAACCCCAAAATACATGACTCAGTTTTCTATTGAGGTAGGTAAACCTCAAGCATTTCCTTGAATGAATATGACAAGTCACAAATTGTTACGCTGTGCTTGAGAAGAGTTCCTGCTGCCAGGCTTGCAACGGGCATTCTCAGACAGCCTAATGGCAAGGATGCAGTAGGGCCATCACCTCCTGGTCTGCGCTGCCAACAGAGTCGCAGTGGGTTCTATGTGGTGGGCACAGTCTGTCTGCTCCTAGAAGGGAAAATAAAGCTGCCCACAGATGCACCAGCTGCACATTTCAAAAGATTGATTGCTTTGTCCTTCTCGTATGCAACACAGGAATAAAAAATGAGGTCTCTTGAATTCAAACAGAATGGAGCCAGACACCGTTTTAATGCAGGAGAGGTACAAGTAATTTGTAGTACTAAGAAACATTTAGCAGACAATTAATTGACCACTAGAGGGGATCATAGGAGTGGAGAAGGAGTTGAATGTACTACATGACAAATGTTTTCCTCTAATCCAAGCTTGCCTACGTGCATGTTGTACTGTACGTGCACAGTTTAAAAATGATTGAGAAAAGACAGCATTCTGTGCAGACTTAGATTGATATAAGAAGCTTATATTAAGTTTAAAGTACATCAGTAACAGGTTTACTTGTTACAATGAAATCGTTTTTTTACACAGATATTTTTTCATCAGTTTAACTTAGTCCAGAATAAGTCTGTTCAGCTTCCATCTGTAAAAAGGTGCTAATCATTCTTTTAACCTATTTTAAAAAAACAGGTTCTGTTCTTCAGATCTGCTGTCATTTAAACAAATGTAGCTTGCTAGTTTAAAAGCTAATGTTCAATTGCTTTTAATCCTTCCATAAGCTTGTTCTTCTCTTTAAGGATGATTTAGGAGTAGCCAGCCCAGGCAGTATGAACCTCATTGCATCATTGTGGAATCAGACTGCAAGTTGACATTGATCTATATATTTTAATTATGTTAGTCTCGCAAGTGAAGTATTTGCAATGTGAATGATGTGTTTGATCAACATCAAACCTGAACAAATTTCCACTAGCTATAAGGATCCTGCCCATCCATTTACTGGCTATCTTGCTGAAGTTGAACTTGACATCCCATCATAAATATTTGATTTAGAAATCATCCTTCTAACATCTTCCAGACCAAATCAAGCTACCTGAAGCAGTGACGTCAAAGTTTTCAGTCCAGGATGAATTCTTTCAAGAAACTATGCACAGTAGTAAATTCTGTAGAATACAAAGTTCAGCTCCTTGAAAATGGACTGCTCTCAAATTACTTTCTTTTGACACATCTCTCTGCACAGGGGTGGGAGAGGGCAGAACCAGGCAGCCATTGACACCTTTTTCCAGTACTTGTCTAAGAAGGTGGTGGCTTTTCACTGTCCTTGAGTTGGAATAAAATTATTAAGGCAGTCTAGCTTTGTAAGGTTATAGACTTAATTGCACGTAGTTAAGTTACTGAGTTTTGTTATTTAACTTTGAGATAGTAGGTGTGGAGCATAAATATTTCAGTGAGATGTGCTCTCACCTTTCAGCATCACTAAATAAATATGAATAATTTGCTTCTCTCTTTTTCCTAGTGGTTCATTACAAGAGAAGCATGATGACTATTAAAGAACCTAGGTTTCTTTTTGCTTAACTGGAGTCTCACACAGAATATATTAATACACAACAGTACAGAAAGAAAGGCAATTAACATAAGCAGCTTTACAAAAGGGAAAGCTGAGTGACACGTGGTATTGCCAGCACCTTTCACCTCTGTTAGGGGACCCAGTTTAATTGTCTTCTTGCTACCAAGATAGTAATTATACTGTGAGGACTAATTACATCTAAAATTTCTGTTGTTGGTTTTTTGGGTTGTTTTTTTAAAGGGAAAGTGAGAAGATGATTTCGCCCTTAGGTGCCCAGTGAACATTTGTTTGCAAAAGAGGCTGCAGAGTGCCGGTCATAATTTTGTAGACATTATTCTGTTATGAATGAGATTGAAGCCACCAACTAGTTCAACATATTAAGTGAGCAAAAAAAGACAGACCTGCAGTAAGTCTGGCCCCTGCTACAGCAAATGTTCAGCCTGGCAGGACAAAGCAATGAATATTCCAAGTTCATATTTCTTATTCTTTGAAAAATAATCTGTGCCCATTTAGCTTTTCAGACCATATGGCATGAATCATTTCAGTGAAGCATTCATCACATCATGATTTATACTGACATTATTTCTTAGAAGTTAAGTGGTGGGGCTTCACTGGGAGCAGCTTCATGTATTACAGCTATTCTCATCTCTTTCACTGAAGGGTAACTCCATTAATCTCTGCTCAAAAGTGGAGTTACAGGAGTGAAGCCCAAGCATGAAGTGTTCCTGCTTTTAGGTTTTCTGGTTGCAAGTTAATTTACTTATAAGTGTACACAAGCTTTTTATTTTAAGCTTTTATACTCCTGAATGATGTAGTCATAGGTGCCTGATTGCTACTTACTCTTTCATTTTAAGAAAGTACAACAGAGAAAAGTCTTATGATAGTTATAGCAAATACAAATTTAATTAGAAAATGCTGAATATTTAAATGGCATAGAAGGCATGTGATCAGGAGTATGAGTTACTTGAGATGGATTCCCTGAGGTCAGAAACTTGCTACTGAGTCCTGGCAGCCTGTGTCAGTAACACTGTAAGGCTGCAGGGTTGACCAGGAAAGCCTGTGACCAAGGGCACCACAGACACTGTGCTGCATCCATAGGGAAACTGAGTATGGAGATTTGCAGCAGCTCCCTCTTTGAGTCCTTAACTCTCTTTCATCACTACCTGTTTCTTTTTTCCCATGGATTTCCCACAATTAAATGAATTTTCTGTGGGTTTTTTCCCCTATTAAACCCGTGCTGAGAGACCAGAGAAAGGAAGAACTGCATATAGAAAGAAAAAATTATTTCTTTGCTAGTCATATACACAGTGTGACCTTGGGAAATCACTTAAAACTCTGTACTTCACCTGTAAAAGAACAGTGTTATCTGAGTAGTAAAGATCGTAGACCAGAATTTAATAAAAAGAAGAAATAATAATAATAATAATAATCATACTCTCCTTGACTGATAAAATGTATAGTATTGGACTATCTATCCTAGTTAAAATAAAAGACAGGAAAAAAATACATGGAATATGATTAAATGATGGGAATAGTTTATTTCTAAAAAAAATCCCTGAATCAAAACATAAAGTGGCAAATGTTGGGTCTTAAATGTAAAGCCGAGACTTTCAGAGTATGAGACATCCATTCCACTGGGGCTTGACTCACAAGTCATACTTCACAATTTATAGCAAAACTGGATTCTTAACATATTGGAATAAAGATTTTAAACAAGCTTCCATCTGTTAAACCAGTGAATTGGCTTGGTCTGATCATGCTTGCTGTTTTAATAAATAGCCAGCATCATTTTTCAAACCACAGCTTTCAAATTAGTTTGGAGCATTTCAACTCACACTAGTTGTGGCCAGTCCTGAAAGATTGACATTGCTTGTACATTTGGAGGAGCCTACACCACACAGAGGGCCCAGCCTCCCGTCCTGGTGGCTTGGAAGAAAGGCATACCAGTGCCATTTAGGAAGGGTGGGCTGAGAAGTGACCTCAGGATAGCCACTTCCTTGACTAATGGTATTGCAAATGAGACATAATTGGTCTCAAACAGGAAGGGAGTGAACCACTGAAGTCCGAAAGCAACTCCCTGTCTGGAAGGTGTGTTTGCCACAGCAAAAAAAAGCTACTCTGTTAGCATGGGAAAATGAACGGAGGGCATATTTGTCTTTTTGCTGGGTTTTTCTTTTTCAACAGCACAAATGAAAACATCAACAAAGAAGTGTGCATGGAATTAAATTCTTGCTTTTTCCTCTCTACAACAAGACATTTATGGTGTATGTGTGTTTTTCAATCATTTTATATATCAGTATTAAACGTTAAAGTAAAGCACCAGTAAAGTTAAAATGAATGTTTATGGTCCAGAGTAAAGCAGTCAAAAAGCCATCAAAAAGAAGTCATAATGGGAGAAGTGATTAAAAAAATGGGGGGATTAAAACCGTGACTCTTAACAGTTAAAATGATACACTAGCACGAAAGGCTGAATATGCTTGTGTTATGCAACATGCTCCTCAAGTCCTAAGTGACAGGAGTATCCAAAACAGGAAGTGATGAGGATCTGGATTCTGGCCACCAATCTATACTGTCAGAGTTTTTCTTATGTGACAACAGAAATAAATTAATTGTGCAGTTTGTTGTTTCTTCCCTGTCTTCTCTATTTCTACATCCATGCTCGTCAGTTTCTCACCCATGCTTTTGTGGGCTGTCTGATCCAAACTTTTTCTCCTCTCCATCTCAGTCTTGTCCTTCTCCCAGTTCCCCTCATAAACTTCAAGAGACTGCAAAGCACAGGAAGTGACAAAGGTTCAGAGAAATGGTTGCTTAAATAATCTAATCCATGGGAATCAGTTGAGGTGACATAGCTGAAATAATATAAAAATGAGTAAGTTAAAGGAGTGTGAAGCATTTCAGCCCAAAATATTGAAATAGGACAGCATTAGAAGCAAATTTAAAAAGTATGACATGGCTTTTAACAAATGGAGTCTTCCTCTCATGGAAAATTCAGTACAAACTCACATGTGCATACATATGTGCATACATCCATACATACATGTATGCAAAGATAAAAGCAGGTCCTTAACTTATATTTCAGGCTGGGAGAGGTTTTGGTTCTTAGTTTCTCTTTTTCAAATGATTCACCTAGGTACTGGTTTTGTGAAAAGTTCTTAGCATAATTCTTTTGCATTCTCCTAGGAAAAGAAATAAGGTATAACTGGAAAGTTTATTTTCCTTTCCCTTGAACTGTAGGCCTTTTTTTTTTAATAGTAACTCAGCCTTTTGGTTTTCTTTCACCCCTTTCACCCCCTCTGTTGCTATTCCTTGAGAACTGTGGGTGGCTGATGAAGTGGTGAACATCACATGATGTCACTTAGCAACCTGATGTTCATAAATAGCAACAATTGTTTTTCTAATGGCTATTTTTCTCCATCAGACAAAATGTTTAGGCCCATTCCATTCTGAGAGTGCTGAATTCTTCATCTGACTTCCAGTATATTTATTGCTTATGCTTTCCTTTCTGGGGGTCCAATTTCACACGATTATATCATGGCTGATGCTATTAGGATGCTTCTAACTTTTTTCTGAGCTTACTGGTAACATGTAATGACAGTAATTGTTAGCACCATTAAAGCTCTTTAAGAACAGTCTCCTCTCTCTTTTCCTAAATACCTGCATTGCATAAGTCTCAGATGCTCTCAACAGACTCTTGGTGAGATGAAACCAGAAGGGTCATCCACAAACGGTTTTATTTTTAAATGCCTTTGGGGAGTGCTCAGGAAGCTCAGAGACTTATCAGTTCTTTCAGAAAGAGTCTGGAAGGATTTGTGTGTATCCTCTTAATATTACTATAATCATTAAAATATTGGCTTTGCTGTGAAGGACTGTCTCTGTTAAATGACAGATTTTTGCAGCCAGCTTACCTTCACATGAGTATCAAGACAGAAACCAGAAGATAAGGTTATAAACTATGGAAAGTAGAATTGTGCAAGCCTTTGAAAAGGACCTTGCAAAAAATCACTTAGGAAATACAGTGAAATTATGCAACCACCTAAACCCAGCTTGTCCTCAAGGAGTTCTCTGTCAGAGCACAGAAGATAAACCAGCCCCAAATCCTGTCCGAGCAGCACCAGCTCCCCTCTTCCTAACCATCTGGCTGCTTCTCAGAAAGCTGGGAGCTCTGTCACTGGGAAGAGGGAGAAATGTGGGTGAAACCAAGACACTTTCATCGTGTGTGCGTGACCGCTTCCACAGATCCTCCAGCTACTCCCTAAATAGTCCTCTCCCTCTCACTATCTGCATTGGTAATTCATACACCAAGTAAGTAATGGCTGAATGACACAGATAGGGAAAAACATCTGGTTTTCTTGCTCCCTTTATTGTTTCTTTTTCTTATTTGATATAAAAAAATAATTATACTACAGAACAGAGAAATAAGGAAGACTGTACTTCCTTTCTATTTCCAAGACATCTTTGTCATTCATACCTTCTTTCTGTTGATCTGCATTTCAGTTCTATAAAACTGGGGGGGGGAAACTCTCTGATAGAAACATTTATGATGCCCCAGAGCTCTGTACTGCTCTGCTCTCACATAGCTGCAGTATCTGGCATCAGCAAACTATTGTTATCTGAGCCACTTTAGGCACAGCAGCTCATGTCTGGAGGGTGACAGCAATGAAATCTCTACAAACAGTCTCGAAATTTCAACTTCACTGTGTCTGGTGGAAGTCAGAAGAGTAAAAACTGCAAAATAAACTGCTTCCTCTTGTTGAGGGAAGTGAGGACAGAGGTATCTAATCAACAGCTTTCAGTCTACTAAAACCTGTAAACTCAGTTTAACAGGAGAGGCAGATAAAGTGATACGTTATATATTACTTTCTACACCTTCTTCCTGCGAGCAAGAAAAATTAAAGCTACTCTAATGAAAGACAAATTAATCCAAGATTGGATTTGATGAAAATTATGCAGACTGAGAAAATGAATGAAAGATTATGGCATCTGCATTTTTTTTTCTCTGCCAATACAAGGTTGTTTTTTTTTAAATTCACATTTTTATTACACTATACATGATTGGATTATTCTCAGAAATCATCACATTCAGGGTGTGCTGGCTGGAGACATCAGAAGAGAAAGTCCTTAGCCTGATTACTTCCCAACATACTTTTATTTGTCTTGTAATCCTTTTGCATTTTATAGTGTGAATTAGAGTTGGAAGACATACTTAAATCAAAGACAGATTGTGGGGTGTAGCAAAACTGAAATCTCAAAACAGTTATGAGCTGCAATGAAGATAATGTAGGAAGGAAGAGTATTTCATGCTCTTTGTATGTCAGTAGATGGTGCTCTATATACTATCTACACATACAATGTATATGCATAGAATGGTTTTATAGATGGTGATTGTAGCCTTCCCTTGGTGCAATGGAAAGAACTTCTGCAGAAAAAACCCCTATATACTAAATTCAAGGTATTCACAATTCTAGTTACATTTACTTGAAAATACACATTTTGCCTCTTATTTTCTAACTCATCTTTGAGTTCAGGTGTGTTCATAGAGGGGCTTTTCTTCAGTAGAAAAGTATCTTCTGCAGCAAAGTGTCATGTAGCAAGTAAAAACAAACTAGTAAATAAGTTTGCTTTACAGCTTAACTGAATTTCATTGTAAGCCCCATACACAGAGCTACATGTAGCATTTAGATCCATACAGAGATCTGATATCTGATATCTGAGAATGATATTCCCTAATAATCTTTTTAAATCCCCATTTTAACAATAAACTTACTTTTAAAACATTTTATGTTAGCTCTTCATGCTGACCTTCCAAAATTATAATTCCCCTTATTTGTTTTGAACCTTAGAGGACACCTCTAACACATTGGTATTATTTAAGACTTCTTTTGTAGGAACTTTTGCTCATCCTTAATTTTTTTTTTTTACAATATAGGCACCCATTCAGACACCAACCTACCTAGAAGATTTCCAGTCATAAACAGGAATAAAAAGTAAGTAGTGCTGAGACATGACCAAACTTTGAGGTATGCTGTTTTCCTATTTCTTTTACTAAATGAAGAGTTCAGCATCTTTCAAGACAGGAAGCTCTCTGTTGCAAGTCACAGTACATACAAAGCATGTAAGTTGTCAGTGGCCCTGTGGTGGCACCTCTTTTAAGACAATTTGAGTACACCTTGTAGGCACCCGGGGACCTTTTCACCACTCCTTTCTAACACAGGGGTGGTGCTCCTTGCTCTCTTTTAAAACATAAAGATAGTGAAAAAATATTTTTTGATGGAAGAAGTTGGTTTAGTTGGTGATTCCACTGAGACACTGCTGTGTTTCAAGAAGAAAAATATGGTGGACAGAAGGGAGGAGTCAGGATAACATGCTGGAGCAGTTTCTAGGGCAGTTTTGAGCTCCATCAGTTTTCTTGAAGACAAGTTGATGGAGGGAGCCAAGTCTTCCCCTAGGTTTTGCATGCTACCAGCTCCAATGCTGTGATGGGAAAACATGCTTTATCTTTCATAAAGCATGAAAATTCTTACATGTGGAAGGGTAAAGCTCATAAAACTGATCAATCTGAGCAAGAGACAGCTTAGTTATCCACTGGGAAATACCAATGGACAGGCAAAGACCCAAGGGTTGCTCTTCTAAGTAACAGTAAAATTTTCTTAATCACTAAGAAAAGAGGGATGGAGGTTGTACATTTTAACTCACTATTTCTGCATTTTCTATATTGTGGGAGATCCAAATTTGAACCTGTACTGTGCAGCCTTTGGTCACATCCCTGAGGTCACACCCCTCCAACACCCCCAGACTCATCTGCCAACCCGCATTGCCCATCATGTGTGACCCTCCCCCTGCCTACTCTCCCCAGTTCATGTCCCCAGCCACGGCCCCCATCACGTCCCTGTCCCCAGCCCACCAGGCTGCAGGCTGAGGCATTCTCAGGCAAGCCTTCCTCTTGAAGAGTGTTGCTTATGAATAAATTTGTTTCACTGAGAAACTTCTAGAATTAAGTCCACCCTTACCTAGCTGCATGCCTTGGAAATGTCCCTTTTTGACACAGCAAATATGTGTTCTATAGAAAGCACATTGCACTAAAGAAATTTTTCAGAGTTGGATGGAACAATCACCATCACTTAGGAGCACTGACTCCAGCACTGATGGGGTCCAGGCTTGGCACTGTTAGCCCAAGGGGTTACTCAGGCTGAACTATTGGGACTAATTCCCACACCCTCCTTACTGGAGAATTTTAGTTTGTAAATTAAGGATCATAGATAAACTATGAGGAATGTCTATTTTGTGAATGCTGGCAGATCCCTGGAGCTGCCCAGAAACTTCATGTTTGATATGATTGCAGCCTGATGCACCTGTATGTCCAGCCAATATATAATATAAATTCACACACGAAATATTAGACAGTGAGTGATTTCAGGTGCTTTTTGGTGTGGAGTAGATCAGGCAACTGAATGTGTCTCTAAGTGCCTACAGAAACACCTGAGGAAAAAAATCCTTGCTCTGAATTTAGCTCACAATCCCTATGAGACGCAATTGGCTGTCCATGAAAAGGGAACACCTCCTGGAATTATTGTAAAGGAAACCACTTGGTAACAGTGAGAAGTGTAGAGGCAGTACAGCTGTACAGAAAGGGAGGCAGGTTAATGTACTTAATTAATGTACTTTCTTGAAATATTGATTTCAGCTGGAGAAAATACATTTTCAAACCAAAATGCTAAGCAAGTTTGTTCCTAGATTCTACAACTGTAGTAAACATTTATGAAGAAATGACCAATGTGAGAATCAAAAGGAAGATTAACAGCTTTAGTTTTATATGCTAGGAGCCAAATTCATTTCTCACTTTGTGGAATTTATCCAGGCTTCTCCTCTCTAACTTTAGTGAGTTATTCCAGATTTAAACCAGTGTAAGCAAGGGCAAGTTAAAAATACTTGTGCCACAATTGGCCTTGAAAATACATTTCTGCATGATAGACATTAAACTGACTGCTGAGGCAGACAGCATGTCTTGCCCATAATAATTTTGTATTTGCTTCTTTTCCTCAGCCCTTAAAATGAGTTCATGACTTCATGACTCTAAGAGTAAATGCATTATATAATGAATACACTTTTTATTCAATATTTGGGGGAAATTAAAGTAAATGTTGTATGTAATAATACTGCATGGAAAAAGCAGTGATAATAATCCAATGTGGGAGTCAATAAGAAGACAGTTAATCCTGTGGTTTGAGGTAAATGGCAGACAATCATGTAAACCTAATTAACATCATAAAGCAAATACAAACAGCAGTAGCCCAGCAGTTCTTGGCTAATCTCATATTTTCTTCAGAATACCATTGCATGAAAAAGTTAGGGCTTGTATACTCAATTAAATCTAATTCCATAAATAATTTGTCATACTTTAGCCAAAATTGACCCCATCTACACTCATGCAAGCAGATCTTACTCACACAGATGGACCTTTGGAAACAAGCTTTGCCTAATGGCATTTCCTCCCTATTATTCTGGTACCTGAGCATTGCACAGAGAGGGGGATTAGTGAGAAAAGAGAAAAACCACACAACCGTTGCAGTAATTATGATGTCAAATTTCAGTGCAGACAGTTAAGTGAAAGGAACCTTGCTGAAGCATCAGCACCTGGGAAAAGCTCCTGGGAATGAGTACATTTTCTTTGGATTGTATTTTTGGTTTGGGAGAAGAATTTGTGACATTTTCTTTGGGGTTTTCTAAAGGAAATATCCATAATGCATCACCCAATTTAATTTCTGGTCATTCTGTGGTTTCCTTCTGCTCTTCATTAATCCTGGAGGATTCTGTATCATTTTTAGGTAGTCTTCCCATGAAGATGGCACTGTGGCTAAACATTATAAGATGTACTTTGGATGTCTCAAAGGCCCTTTCTTCATACCTTTATACAAAGACCTGAAGAGAATAACAGAGATGGACAATATGAGACTTTTTAAAAAAACTACTTATTTTTCAGAAATTAACTTCGAATTGAGTACATGGGAATCTTAGAAGGATTTTTGAAAAATGAGTATTTCTTTATCTACCTGAGCTGAGATAAACTAGAGAGATTTCAGCTCTCAGATGAGGACAATTACCAGATTAAAACATCTACCTGTATGATGAACTGGCATGTTTCACCTCGGGAAAAGGGTAATACAGGGGTTTTTTGGTGTAGTTTTTTTATTTTTCTGTTTATGTAGTACATAGATGTTGCTTAAGAATAAACAGTTCAGTTATTTCATTATGTAAGCTGTTAAAAGGCAAAATGCCTAAATCAGGTGCCAGCCCTGAATTCTTGTCCCTGTTCAGTCCTGACCTGGCAGTTGGCCATCCCTGGCAAGAGTCAGTGGAGATTTTCCCATGTATTTTAGGAGTGACAAGGAAGACACATAGAAGACCAGTTGTCCATCTGCTGCAAATGTTTTTTACATTCTGCTCAATTTTACCTATGTATCTTCATCTCCAAGAGGAAGAGGAGAAAAAAAGACTACTGGAGTAGAGAACAGCTTTTCGACTTGAAACTCAGAATTTGTGCAAAATATTGTGTGCTTTGTCCATAATTAATGAAATTCGATGAGCATAAGCTATAAACATTAGAATTTTTTGTTTTGCACAGATGTCACTATGGTAGACTTTGAAGATCCTTTTTACGCATTTTGTATTGTCATACTTTGTTAACTGTATTGCTCTTTCCTGTTGCCCTTCTTGTTGTATTTTTTTCTCCTAATGACAAAGCAGAGTCTAATCAGATTTTTAAGAAAACTTACCCAACTATTAGTCTTTATTGAGAACTAATAGAGTAAAGAACTCACTGTTAAGAAATAAAACAAATTAAGAGGGATACGTGCATGTAGTAAAGAGGTGTCATGGAATGACAGGAAAAGGGCAGCACCTTTAAATTAAGAAAGGAAAATGATGTAATAATGATTAAACCACAAAACAGTACTCCAACACAGTGAATGAGCAATGAAAATAAGGTAATAAAAAGGAGTACTGAACTAGCTTATGAGACATGTTATTACAGTGAACATTATGCTAGGACTGTTTATTTTGCTTAGCATTATGGCCACCTTCAAGGTTGCTATGACAAATGTGTGAGCGTTTAACGGAAAATGAACTTTTTTTTTTTTAACTAAAAAGGCATCCACCAGCTCTCTGCCTAGTCAATTTCCTAAATTACGTGCCACATAAATTTAACTTCATTGGCACTAAACAAATGTTAATGTTAACCGCTTATGGGTTAAAGCAATTTTTGAAGTATTCAGTGTGTTTCTCTGTTGACATTCCTCATTCCATAAATTTTAATCCATGCAGTTTTGCTTTACCCAAAATGTAAGGCACAATAACAGCACCTAAATAAGAAATTCTACTAGCTAAAGGGCTGATCTAATTTAAAAATGAATATATACAGCTTCTACTAGATTTGAGGGATATTAAAGTTTTTTTCATAACTGGCCTTTCAATGACTTTTTTTTCCATGGCAGTGAAAGAGTCTTATTCATGTGTGACTAAGTGACACTAAAATTTATGCAAGGTCCTTACAGTAGAGGGAGTAAGGGAGGAAAAGCACAACAGGGTTTCTCCATGCAACTTACAAAAACATTATCAATGTAGTTCATTCATTGAGCAGTGACAAACTCAGAGGCCTGTTACCAGCTGGAATACAGGTACTGAACCAAACAAAGAAAGAAAGTGGAATTGGGACAACCACAGTCTGAAAGTGAGCTGAAAACAGAGCACAACAAGGTAATTGGAACCCAATGTGCAACACAGGAGGGTCGCACATTTACAGGGCTGTTCTCCAGGTTGTAATCCAGCTTCTAAAGATTAGGTATTTGGGATGTTTGGTGAAATAGGAAGCAGGTAAGGGGTTCCCACCTGGCCTGTCAGGATGTGTAAGGGGAGTGGTAGAAAGCTAAATTAGCCTTGCAGCATTTGAAGCTGTGCAGGTAGTGCTTATTAATGTAATTAAATAATGAAAATACTAAATGGTGAGTGGGGTCACAACAGAAGCTCTGAGATAAGAAGAAAAGGTGGTGTAAAAAGAAGAATATAAGATCAGGAAGCCCAACTAATCACATTTCAACATTTCAAAAGGAATAGATTGATTTCCTCTGCTGGGACCTCACACTGAAGGTATACTGCCCTCTCGCTTGACAACTAAAGATATTTTGTGTGATATTATTATTGATAGAAATTTTGTTATATGCTTCTTCTTTTCCAAAACATTGTTTAGGAGTAGCTTTTTTTGGCAAGTTTTTTTTTGTTTGTTCCTAGGAGATGACTGAAAGAAAACTGTCATGGTTTGTACATCATAGCACAAGATACGCAATTTCATCATTGAGGTGAATGGTGATGAGATGAGGTGTAACTTCATCACTGCCAGACTAACAAAAAGCATCAAGAGGCTTCAAGTCACAGCAAAGGAACCTGTAAGGCTACAAGTGATACTGACCATGTTCTTGCCTGATGTTTGCTGTTGAAGATTCAGGCTTACAACAGGTCTCCTAAAAGAGCTGTCCATGACACTGTCAAAAGAACTCTAGAGCAGCGTGCATATAGATGAGGCACTTCTACAAATGTTCCCAAAGCTGATGATCTTCTAAAGCTACAGGCGGCAAGTAGCATAAAAGCCTAAACTTGCTGCACAGGGAACAATGTATGTAAGCAAACAAGTGGCTGAGAACAAGAGAGAAAAAAAAACACAAAACAACCCAAAACAATTTTCTAGGATGTACTTGGTGGGAGAGAAGCAGAATCTCCTGGCTGTGGAAATTTTGCTTGAGACAACACAATTTCTTTACCTGGCTATGGAGATTTTGCTTAAGATACCACAATTTTCTTCAACATTGGGCTGGGTATATTTGCCATTCCTCGGGACGTACTGTGGTTCACTAAGCTCTGCTCAGCTGAAAAGAAACTTTTCATGCCGTGCCTCTGCAGAGTGCTGCATGCAATATTTATGTTGGTAGAAGAGCTGAAATGACTGTGTTTGAGTTAAACAGATGAGCAGAACTAATGCAAGGGTTGAGCAAGGCTGAATACCAAGCTCCTAAGGCAAACCCCAGACCAGCTTTCTCATTCTGGTTAGTTAATGGCTTGAAAAGATTGAAATGAACTTACACAGATTATGTGTAGCATCCGCCCTCAATAACTCATCTGGAGCTATTTCACCTGAAGAAGACTATCAATAAACCACTGTAAGATATTGTTTACATGTTATCTAGCTGACTGGTTAACTGCTGCTTGCTTACTGAGATACAAACTGGATGGACATGAAAGTCTTCAGCAAGCATAAGTTTTTGGATGAAACCAAGACTGTGCACTCAGCAGTCCTTGGCATTCACCACATTGTATACGAGTCCAGTTAAGATTTTAAGCAATTTTACATTCTGAATGCCTAAGATCAATTATCACTCTAAGTTCCTATATTCAAACATATAATTGACTTGGAGGATACTACAAAAAAATTATTTGGGAAATATCTTTGCTTCAGTCCTGATTTGACATCACAAATTACTGTCAGCTGTGATTTAACAGTCAGTAGCAAAAGAAGACAAAGGTAAGTTTTCAGGTACTGTGCTGATCTACATGATGAAATGGCAGACTTTTGAATAACTCTGCATAACATAGCTATATCTGTCTATATCTCTCTGTATAAATAATTATCATAGCTAGACAATGCCTACTGACACTAAGCAGCACCTGTTGATACCTACCTCTTTACTATCTTTCTCCACTTTTGTAAGAAATCAAGGTAAGAGTGACAATCTTTTGAGATCTTTAATACTCTTGCTGTAGAGGTGTTATTGGCAAGTAACTTACTGTCCAAAATAGAAAGAACTCACTGAAAATTCTGTTAGCATGTTGCTACCAGCCACATTTCAGAAGTGATTTAAAGTCTAGTGACTATCCAGGCATGTCAGCAGCTGGTGAGATTACTGCAAGTAGAGTTGATCTTTAAAGTCAGAGATATAGTTAAGCATTTACTGCACCATGTAGTGGAAATAGGGAAGAAAAGATCATTGCAAGGCAACTGCAGCTGATGAGGTGCCATCCAATCATCCATGTAAATATGCAATCTGAAATTCCTCGCTGCATCACAGATGTCAAAGTTCCACCAAGTCCTGGCAGTGTGTTCACCAAATGCTCTGACAGCCAAGACTTTCATCTTGAGTGATGTTGTGATAGTATGTCAGTTGCTGTGTTTTTGCAGACATGAATCATTAATGATGTCAGCCTTTCCTGAATGACCTTTGCAACACGTGGGAGCAGTTCCATTTAAAGGTTCTTACATTCAGTTGCCACACACACAGTTTTAAACTTGAAGATCTTTTCTACAGTACAATCATTGGTTACATAAGGTGAGATTTTTCACATACGCAAAATTTTTAGAATCCCAGAAGAGGCCCACACACATAGCAAGACCTAGTTTGTCCATTTACAAATCTGTATCATTTTGATGTTTTGCAAAGGACAGTTCTTTAGCCAACAAATTGATAAGGAAGCCTACATTTTTTAAGGTCATTTGTGGATAAATTATAGTAACACAACCCATCACTGATTTAGTACATGGTACCTATGAATCAAAGAGCAAGCCCAGGTGGTGTTCTGTCCAGGTCTATACAGAAATACTCCACTGTATTACCTTCTGATTGGCCGGTTTATGAAGGGGAAGGCTTCTCTATCTTCCTCAGAAGATTAAAAGTAGATTCTCAAGTGCCAGCACTTAGGAAAAGAGTGAAAAAATATACAAATCAAGGGAGCAAGGACTTGCAATAAGCTGTTGCCCAGTGCAGGCAGCTTTGCACTCAAGATGTAACTGAAGCCTATCCCCAGAGACATGGTTAAAGGTAACTTCTGTCTCATTCTTTGGCAGATATGCAGGGAATTGGGAATACTTGCACTGGGCAAAGCACATTGTAAAGGTTTGTTTGGAAGAAACTATTCTATGTCATCTAGAAATATAAGAGTCAACTGGTTGAACATTTTCTAAATTATTCCAACCAACAGCAACTCTCCTAACAAACTGTTACAATGTAGATCTGCTCATGTTCTTACCCTACTTCTCCCTCTAAATGTAAATGTTTATGTTAAAGAAATTCAGAGGGAATGGAGATAACTGCTGCAGTGAAGGAGTTTCAGTAGATACATCTGGGCCACATATTCAGGGTGTGAAGACAAAGTGAGTCTTACAGCTCCAGTGCCTTACAATCCTAACTCTGGTGCCAAAGTTTTATTACTGCAAGATTGAGGAGTGATAGCATGGAAAAGTACAACCAACATAACCACTCCCACCCTCCCTTAGCTTACTTCCCACCTTATGGGAGGAGTAGGGGATTTTTTGGGTGATCTTGAGGTAATATCCTTCTACTTTCCTGACACTACTGTAAAGCCTCACAGCAGCATTTACCAAGAAATTATATTTACAATTAATAAACACTGGAGGAAAATACTATCACAGTTTTGAGAACTGCCACCACACTCGTGAATGTGAGCCAGTTCAGCGATGTTTGGCTGAACAAATGAGGACTGAGGGGAAAGCAAAATATGACTGGTCTAAAGGGAAGAGAAACTTTAGGCAATAATTGAGCATTTTTTGGAGACATTGGTGGATTATTGGAGAGAAAAGCTACAGAGAGCATGAAGTCATCAAGGATAGTGCAGGAACGACTTGAGTCATGATCAGCATGTTATTGAGTAAGCTGATGAGCCAGACTTACCACCTCACTGCTGGCTGGAGGTAAAATAGCAGGAATCTGTTGGCAGCAGGACATCCAACAAGCAAATGATGCAGTTCAGGTACTTTTGAATTTTCCAGAAACACAAAAAGGGCCAAAGTTTTTAGAATATTTCATTTTTCTAAACTTCATAAGAGAGAAACAGGACTAAGAAATGTGAACTGGCAATTATGTAGTTAAAATCTATTTTAGTAACCACTTCAGAAAAATGTCTGTCTAAAACCAGGATGAATATTTGTGTGCAGTAACATTACTTTGACTTTTTAGTAGTGGCATGAAGGGGAATGACTCAGTCTACTCAAGTCCCCACCCATCCTCTGGCTCTGGCTACTAAGAACAGTTTAAATTTTGTAGTAGGTACAGGGTCCCAAATTCACTGACTAGCTGCCAGCTCTGCCTGTACTCACCCACGTCCAGTCTCACCCTGCTGCCGATGCATCAGCCTGAGCAGATGTATGTGCCTTCCAAATATACTGTGCACAGGCATTTTTACCTAGCTTGGCTCAGGCGCCAGATTCCAGCCAGATTTTAGAGGTGCTTTTAAGATAGATTGGAAAAAGTTTGGAGGTCCTGATTTTTTTTTTTTTAACTAAACTATCTTGAAGTTAGCAATTCTGTGAAAACATTTTTGTGCCATAAGAGCATGCGAAGCAGCAGTTCAGTACTTATGCAAACACCTGTGAATATTTTTAAGCTTACTAACACAGCTTTCCCCCTCATTTCAATACCATGCTAATACCTATTACTTATATTGAAAAGCCTTTGTTCATGAAATATATTCATATTTTAATGACAGTGAAAACCATTGAGTTATAATGATGACACAACTAAAATGACAATCCTTTGATTGTAACTTGAAATATTCAAGCATTAACAGTAGGATTTGCCTCAAAATTAGAGATCAGATTTAGCAGGCACAAAATCACATCGCTTATTCTGAAACTATCTTTCTTCTTCAAAATTCGTAATTTTCTTGAAAAACCACAGAACGGCTGATGCAGTAAGTAAATTCTGGAGATCACCTAGTCCAACCTCAAATGCCCAAAGCAGGGTCAGCTTGAGCAGATTACTGCCTTGTGAGTTCTGAATGTCTCTGAGGATGGAGACTCATCACTTCTCTGGTCAACTAGCTCCAAATGCATTAAAGCCTTCAGAACCATGACTTTAAGTTTAGTAATGCAGCTAACACAGAGAAATCTGTGCAAGTCTGTCACAAACTAGAATTAATCAGAAGTCTGGATAGCACCACTATTTTAGAACAGCGTTGTTAATTGAAATGTCTGGACAGCAGTCAACCTTCAATACCAATCAATTAGCTACTCATCTGCACAAATCCCAGACATGCACCATGTACAAAGAGGAGTGTTCTGTACTATGACTTGGCAGATTTCTGAGACACTGCCTATTATGGAAGAGGCAGGACCTTGACTGTATCTGACTTTACTTATTAATTCAGGTACACAAAAAGGCTCAAAGGTGCTGGAGAAGTAGAAACTGCATAGCTGTAATCAGAATGCTTGAAATTTCTTGTTAATGCTTCATCACTTGTCAACACATCCTGAAGAGATTAATTTTGTGAGCAGGACGCAGATGATGCTCCTCTTCCTCTTCTCCCCCGCTCTATTCCCATGATTCCACAGAGGTAATTTAACCTCTGTCCCACAGTGTACCTCTTCCCCTTGAACCATCATCATTCTCACTTCTCACATCTCCACCAATTTCCAGGCGTCCAAGAACTAGCAGAAGACCACTAAGCCCAAGGCAGCAGGAAGAGTTATTCAGCATTTTCATGAGAGAAGTAGCCCTGAAAGAAAAAGTGTTCTCTCCCTCCTAAGCAGCATTTTTAACACTTAGCTGTAGAGGCATGGAAAACAAGAACAGTGGATCCTGCACAACTGGTGACTCAAGTGTCTCTAGTACTGTTGAAAGCCAAGGAGAGCCTTCCCAAACTAATTTGTTCCACCTTGTTGGTTTCAACATAGATCCAACAACTGTAAAGTTATTTAACTCTATTACCAATGCGACTGCTAGGGTAAGAGAGCAAACAAAGGGTTGTTTAGAGCTTCAGTGTTTTAGTTTTCCTGCTCCCCTTGAAAAGAGTTGCCCAATAATGTTTTGCAGAATCCAGTCCATTACCCATCTTATAAACAGTTAAATGCAAGTAGGCAAGAGACAAAAGAAAACTTAGGTGAAACCAAATCAGACTTGGAAAACAGTTCTTTGGATTGATCAGTCTGTGGCTGAATGCCCATCGAACGGAGACAACTTCTCAGCATTACCATATTCAAGAGTGATGCAGTATTTCAAATTCTTTTAAGGCTTGCAATACAAACTTTTAAATACAGTTTATAATGGGCATTTAGTAATCAGCAGCTATCATCATCAGATGCACACACAGACTGTAAAAACTCTACATGTTGGCAGAGAAAGCTGAAGATGATTTCAGAACACACAGAAAGAAAAAGGGAACAAGTTATGGAGAAAAGACAGGAAAGATCAAGTCACTGTAACACCTCCCTCACAGATAATACAGACAACAGAAAAGCCCCTAAGCACATTGTTGGGTACAAAGAGACAGCCAGCTCCAGCAAAGTGCAGTGATAACTGCTGACAGCAGCAATGTATTTGCACAAGCCCTTTCTGCTTCAGAAACAATATTCTCAAATTTTCATTTTGAAAGAAGTAGTTCACTACACCAATTGCTGTTTACACGGGACACAAAATGGCAAGTTACTTACACAGAGGGCTAGGAGGTGTCAGGTGTAAACAGATTTGTATTCTACAAATGTAGTACTGGAAGGAGAGAGCTCATAACAAGAATGGTTTGGCAGGTTGCAATATTAGAGTAAGGAAGATTAGCCCATAACTCAAAGCCAGTTTTACATGCAACAGTAAGTTTAATCATCTTAACAGGCTTTCTTATAGCTACTTTTAGCACTAACCACAGAAATAGATTTGATTGATCAGTACTGGGTCTACATTTAGAAGGGTGTCTCGTCTTCTTTCAGTCATTATTTGGTCAGCTTACTTACCCCGATTCATATTACTTATAATCAGAATGCAGAAGAGATTTTTGTTGGTGGTTTAAAAAATAAAAAAGCAGCAAATACAAACATGAAATAATTGTTCCTGTGCATTACCTCAAACTGACATAGATAATTGCATATTTCTAAAAACATCGGATATAATTTGGTGGGTATTGAGATATGCCTGGAGTCTGCCAAACCACCACTTAGCTGAAATCACAATTATTCTGTCAAAGACCTTATTTTCTCAAATATTCCCAAACCCCTCGAGTCAGGGCATGGATATCTAGAGATACAAGTTTCTTGAAGAACTGGCTTATCTCTTTTTTTCCTTTTCCTTCTAGGTAAAACCAAGTATTGTAAGTGATTCACAGTATGCATTACTCAAAGCACAATTAAATCAGATCCCATTGTGTGTGTACACACTCTGTCCAATCTCAAATTAAAGGTATAAAGTGTGGATTATTTTTTATTGTCACTCATTTACTTGTTATGTCTGTTTCCAAACTGTTAAATTACAGCTTAGTGTTCTCAAATTATGGAAGTGATGATACAGTCCTATAGATTGAAGACTTTCTGTTCTGGCACAAGATCCCATAGTGATCCATGACAATAAGCCCAAAGGTTCAGAAAACAGTGATACAAAAGGGTGAGTATTAATTGCTAAACGACTTAGATATTTTTGTGAATTCTCTTTAGAAACAGACCACCAGCTCTGTGAACTCCAGAAACTGAATTTGACTCAGCTGTAAAGAAAAAAACTACATGAAAAAAAGAATAAGAAACAAAGAACCCCCACAAAACTCACCAGAAAACCCTCAAAATACAAAAAAGAGAAAAAATAGTAAGAAAAAGAAATAATCAAGAAAAAGAAAAGAACAATAATGCCTATAACCCCTTATACTAACTTTTTTTCTTGTTCAAACCCAGAAGATTGTGCATTAACCATGACATTAAGGTTGATTTGTCCGAGATGTAACACTAGGTTTCTAAATTGTATGAAACCATGTTTAACGCTGAACTACTTTCTCATATGCGTTTTTCACATAGTTCTATAGTTTTCTCTACTAACTTCTCACTTTATTCATCATTCAATTCATTTGTCTGTTTCATTTCTTTGGTAGAGGTGAATTTTCACATCATCAATTAAAAGCTCAATACTTAATAGTCCATGTAACATTTGCACCTGGCAATAAAAACTCTTCAAGTTAGCAACTGATCAAATGAACAGGGAGAATTACTTTATTGGCTGCAACCAATAAGAAAGCATTTGTAAAACCTAGAGGCAAATACAATTCAACTTAAAATAATCTATCCTAAACCCTGAGCACTGAACTTTCAAATTATGGTCTCACAGATTTCTGCTTGTTCATTTTTCTTCATGGACTGATTAGTTTTCCTTCATTTTCTGGTGTATATCTTATTCTATAACTTACACAAAGCTTAGAATTATATTCTGAGATATGCATTTTTGTGGTGTGGTCAAGTGGGAACACAGATATATACGTTTTATGTAAAGGAATCTTGACCTCAGCATGATGTCAACAAGTACTGCTGTGCATACAAAGCAAGATGGTATAAGCCCATTTTTGTTTAAAACATTGTAATAACTCTTAAAAATGGTTCCTACAATGAAAGATGCTGGAGTTTAAAGGTAATACCTGTATTTACTTATTTTTATTCTGTTCTTGAGCTGCAACATTTCATTTCATGTGCACTGTTCTGAGCAAACCCAACAGAGAATGGAAAAACATGTTATTTTTTTCATTTCAAGTTAGTTTTAATCAGGTAATTACAGGAAAAACATTGAAACAGTTTTTATGGTGTTATCTACTATGTCAACTTACAAGGATATGATGTATCCTTACAAGGATATTGATAACAAACCAGTTACAAACTTAAAGACATATTTACATTATATACTCAAAGTAACAAGCTATATTCATATTCTTTAAGCAAGCCCATATGGGATGAGTTAATTAAATTATACATCATTTAGTAGACACAAATAGCAGTTGAGGTTTAATGGAAACAATATACACATGAGGCACTTTGAGGTTATTAGGGTGAAAAGCAAATGCCACCAAGCAAAAGAATGAAAACCGTGTACACCTTATACTGTAGCTTTAAACATGAAAGCTGCTTTTTCACCAAATGCTTTGATTTCTTTAACGAACCACAACTTTTGCAATTAAGGGAAACTTTTGGAGGAAAAAAAAAATAAAACAGAATGAAAAAACCCAACAGCACCCTCAACCCCTCTTTATACTTGTAAATGCACCAAAGTAAACAAGTTTTATCTACTCAGCTGCTGGACTAATAGTACCATAAGGCATATTTTTCAAGTTCTTGTTTTTGTTGCCAGCCAGCAATCCTGATCTTCATTTTACTACTATGAATGTATAGCTGTACTGGCTGCACATTGTGCCGTAAGCTTGGAAAAGATTTAAAGTCTAATTTAAACCTGGGCATTATTTACACAGGTGTTCAACATTATCCTCCAGGTACACACGAACAGATCATTCTGAAGAGAACTCATCTAAAATGGGAATGTTATATTCCAACAGGCACAATTAAGGCATTCTTCAAAATACCTTTGCTTCTCTAGTAGAAACTGTATTGGTTAAGACTGTTTGAAACATCTCTTCTATAAGCTCTTGAAGAGTTTTATGAGATCATGCTCTTTACTAAACAGTTACCATAATAATTGTAGATTATTAGATATTGCTTTAACCATGCACACAGCTGTAGGTGTATCCTTCATAGCTACTGAATTTCACGTGTGAGAGCACACTCCCACCTCTGCATACTCACAAGTTGATTTGTATCACAAACCAAAAGGCCAAATTCCCTCTGCATGGGCATCAAAACTCCATCGCTTTGCTGTGGGAAGAACCTCCAGAGGGGGAATAAATAAAATAATAATCATCATATTAAAAAATAATAATAAAACCCCTTTCTTATAAGCCCAGTGACACAATCAAAAGATTCTTCATTTCATTCCTGGTTCTTATGTTCCTGTAACAGGCCATCACAACAATTTTAAACCTAACAAATTATATGGTTAAAGGATTTTTACTTCAGTATTAATAATGAAGCTTAAGAGGCATGATGAGCTAAAGTATCCCAGTCAGATTGCAAACGACTATTCTGTAAATTCATGCTACAGCATAACCTAATCGTGTGCCTTAAGCCGTGCACAGACAGCCCGGTGACTGCGATGTCATAATGAGCTGTGCCTGAAGGCCGCCGAGCTTTCTCCCGGCAGATGGTGCCCGAGCGCCGCTCTCCCTTAACTTCCCCCACTTTCAAGGGAAACAATTTTCACGGTAACCGAGGCTTCCAACGAGCGAGGGACTTAATATTCAGTGACGGTTTCCAAAGGCTCGAGTCCCCTCCGAGCAACACAAAGCTCTGCTACTACATTCCTGACAAACTACAGCTCCAATGTCAAGGGCAAGGATTACGGATAGGGGAAGAAATTTCTCTATTTCCAAACACTCAAGAAAGTCTTTCAGAAGAGACAGAATGAACGTTACATGCCGCTAAAACCAGATGATGTATGGATGCAACAAGCTGTTCTGGAATGGTCTGCTGTATGTCTACCTTCCACTGCCCATCTCCTAAATGTACCAGTGGGTAAGATCCCTAGCACCAGAGAACAAGTACACACGCATGCTACTAAAACCAATCCTTATGCAACCTCGGATCTTTGTATTTGTTCGGTCTCTCAAACCAGGCAAGCTGGCTGACACTTGTAGCACAACAGGAACAAGCAAGCATGGGCGCACTCAGTAACCGTTTTTCAGATGATACAAGTCTTCAAAGAGAAACGCAAAAGGTGAAAATATTTTAGCAGCAAAGTGGCTAAATGCAAGGTGAAAATATTAATGCACACATTTAATAAAAATATTAAAGTATACGTGTCATATAAAATACAGTACAGGACCAGGAGTTTCACTATGTTGTATAGTGCTCAGAGGAAATTGCTAAAACTAATTTCTTTCTGAAGTATATATATACAATGATTATACAGCATTTTCTTATACAGCCAGCAAGTTCTTTTCTTAGGTTGTTCATACCTCTCCACCTTGAATTAGGAACCTAGCACTTACAAATATTAAACTCCTCTTATTCACTAGAGAAACATCACCATTTTTTAATGCAAGTTGTTTTTAAAGTTAACAGTCTATTCCAGGCAACCAAGTTTAGCTGAAAATGTGTGAAGCATGAAAACCAACCAGAGTAGCAGCTTTCAAATACATGAACAGTAAAACCCAAGACTGCTGCTACCACATTATACTCTTGGACTTCAGCCATCCAATCAACTCAGTACAAAACTAGAAGCTCTTCCATAACTTCTGTAGTTATCAAGATACTTGTCGTCTTTTTCAATGTGAAATAATACTTTGAGATGATCTATGTACAAAAGGTGGTAAATTCAAGCTGTAATATAAATATAAATGTTTTCTTTTAAAAAGTATTTTACAGACAGTTCTATACATTTGCTCATTTTACTTCTGGGCTACAAAGGAAAATTAAGGGGTCTGATACATGCAGAAAAAAAAATTACACAAAATACACTGAAGTAATGTGTATGTGAGTGAGAAAAGTAAGTAATGCATTTTTTACATTAAAATTATTTGGTTCTGTGTTTAATAACAAGTGTATACTAAATCTGTCCCACTCCAGTCAAGATGTCAAGCAGGCACCTATGCTATGAATTAGGACTCTTCTTAGTGTTTTACAGGTTTTTAACAAGAATTATTCTTATTTCATAACATAGCACAACATGTAATACTTTTAAAAATTCTCTGTGGGTTAATTGATTAATTCTTACCTGAAAGTTAGACTTACTAAGTACAAAACCATAAGAAATACCATACACAATATACCAGCACTCATGCACATACATACACACACTCTCTCACTCTCCAGCCTCCCCTCCCCAGCCCCGCCATCAAATTTCCCCAATTAAGAAGTTCACTCAAGTTTTGCCTGGGCTGGAATTTATTTCTCAAGCTAAGTCTTTTGTTGTTCGTTTTGAACAAAACACACAGTACTTTTGTTCTTGCCCATTCAAATTAGAAAATTTGTGGTTCAAAATAATGAAAACAATTTCACTTTTGTTATTAATCTTTTGTTTTAATCATAGTACTTGATAAACAGCTGAACAGGATCCTAGTTTAACAGAAGGATAAACAAGAACACTGATGACAATTTGTTACAACTGCCTTAATGTACCTTTTGCTTAATGAACATTTGAATATGCAAGAAAGTATTTTTGGAGGACACCCCAAAAGAAAACAACTTGCTGGTTGAACAACAGAAACAACGTCATTTTTGCTATTATGTTGAAATCAAAGTAATTTATATATAAAAATAAAAGTTATGTTCTAACAAGAACATTTTAGACAATTACATCTGTGCTTAACAAAAAAATATTGGTCACTCAAGACTAGAATAATTAATATTTTCAAGGTTTTTAGATTATCAGAATGCATGGATACAACTCAACACAAACTGTAGCTGAAGGGAACCAGGACTGAAAATACCAATTTGTCCATCTGGAATAAAAATGCAACCAAATTAACTATTTAAAATACTACCATGGAATGTGACAGTAGATATGGTCCATACCTACTATATCGGAGGGAAGGAAAGTTTAACATGTAATAATTCGTACCTTACACATTTAGTTAAATATAAACATTTGTTATTTATACATAAAGTTGCTTCCAAAAAACTATTAATAAGTGATTTAGTTGCACTTAAAATCAGTTTCATTTCTCATTTGCTGAGTATTAACTTTTCTTAATCTTAAATCAACTGTCACTAGTGCACTTTTAGTTAAAATTTCCCCTCAGATAAGTTTTAATCCTTTTAAAAGAGCCCCCTCACCTAAACCATGAATGTACAAAGTGGCAAAAGTTAATCCCTTTTAGTATAATCATAGTTTATATACTCATTTTATAGCCAATAATAAGAACAGGCTTTCCTTTGCAAAATCTCCTTCACAACTCGCAACAAACGCCACGCACTCAAAGGAAATAGTTAGGCGTGGCTAGCACTTGTAAAATGCCAAGGTCTGACAAGTCTTGCTGCTTCCTCCACATCAAGCATCTCTTACGTGAAAGAAGATTCCCTTCAGCTTGCCAAAAAGCTTCCACAAATCCAAGTTAGATGCTTCCTGGAAACAAAGATTTTTTCAGCTCTGTTTGGCACAAGACTGATTCATCCCGCAGCTTTATGCTTTCCTCCACAGCACCCACACACCTCACCACAGTGATGGCATGCTCTCAAGGGGAGGTAGCAGCACATACATGGAGCAATGAACGAGAGTGCCACCAGTGCTAACCAGCGTAAGCAGAACTTGTCATCACTAGTGTCACACGAGCAAGGATCAGAGAAATCTCCTTCAGAGTCTGACATGCAGTGATACAGCATGCTCTCTGCACAAAGCATGCAACTAACTTGGTAGATACATCTTTTAATAGGATCTGGCGCATCTTGACATTTTCCTCTGCCATTATCTTCATGATTAAACCTTTCCTGGCAGTATATACAGCGGGAACGCTCACCATCCTCTTTTCTTCTTTTTGAGTTTTTAAATTTTGATGAAGAAGGCTGAGTTTTAAATACCACAGAACTCTTTGAGTCTTTTAGGGAATTCAACTTAGTTCCATCCCCACATGGGTATAAATAGTCAGATTTTTTACTGTCCGATTTAGAAAATGGTATATTTGAGTCTGCGTCATCCCTCTCCAGGTCATTCTTCCACATGTCAGGATGCCTGTAGTCTGCATAACGACGTATCAAAATGTCACGAGGGTTTATTCTGACAATTTCATCTTCATCCTGAAAACTGACGTGTCTGATTGACTTCAGTGGGACCTGAAATGGCAAAGTAAGAGAAGTTTTCTATGGTGAAGTCTCAAATTTATGTCCACCTACAATGCTAAACATAGATTAGAAAACAAAAAACCAAGACTTTTTTCTCTTGCTGCCTGAGCAGCAGAATAAAAAAATTCAGGTTATTTTCTCACTACTACAATTTACAAACATCCCCACCATAATGAGTCCTCTGCAGGGTATTAGGTCTGTGAGCTTTAGTATTCTTTCCTGACTTTTTAGGGTCTCGTAAGAGCTTTTGGGTATTTTGGTATCCACATAAAACTTGATGCTTCTCTGTGAATTATGCTCAAAATTAGAGTGTCAACATCTTAAAGTTAAAACTAATCCCACAGATTAATTTTGTCTTTTGTGCTGATTTCATGTGATGATCTGCTGCTTTAGGACTAACTCACCAATACATTCACTATTGTGTTATCCAGGAGAAGCTTTCCTTACTTCCTGCTCTAAGTTTTCAAATTCTCTCCAATTTATAACCAGAGTATTGAATACTGGTAACTTCTTATCAAAGTTGTGTCCTAGATAAGGATTTTGCAGTATGAAGAATAACATTCAGTATGACGATCAATCATTAACCGCATCTTCTGAATGCGTCTCTCCTCAGCTCATCTACAGTACTTATATTGATTAGTTTAGGACACCAGCAGGCAAAGACCCGAGTACTTCTTAAATTCTCAGTTTGTAATGAACTGACCATAATTTAAGACCTTTTACTTCAAAAGGCAAGTAATAAGGAATGTGCTAAACACATAAAAAACCAGCAGAGAAATAAGATAAGAGTTCTTGTTTATTCCACCTTACAATGAAAGGGCATGGGGCATGAAAAAGCTGTCAAAGATGACAAAATTCAGAGAATCACCCAAACTGAAATACTGCAGGCCTTAGATATCTAAGTGTAAGATAGTGGACTGCCACTAAATATTACTGAAGTCACATTACACTTGCAAGGAAACATGCAAATAATGACAGGATAAAACTTTAGCATGTGTATAAAAGTAGCTCCAGAAAATAGCAGACAGTGCAGCAAAAAAGCAAAAGACTCAGTATGCCCCAGTATTTCCACCTTACAGGCAGGCAATTATTTTCCTACACTGCAGGGCTATTATAATCAGAGCCAGATTATGAGTGGACTTCAAGTCAAATTCTGCCTTTTCTCTGTCAAGTGCACAGCCTGTAAACCATCTCTCAGAAAAGACAAAAAACCCTCCCCTCCCTAACCTATTAGTCTTACAAATTCTTCCAGAATCATGAATCACTTGGGAATAATCTTTGGCATCAGTATTGTTGCTTTGAGAGGGTTTACCTTATTAGTACTCAAATTAATGAGAATCAATGTGTCAGCATTCCATAATCAAGTACAACAATTGAACTGCATGTTTCTAATCTGTTACAGTGTGCGAAACTGAAGATGATGTTTCAGGTTAAAACACTTCTAAATCACTTTGCATGTGTCTATGTTCCTACTGCGCTGAAGTCTGCATGTCCTGTTTTTGGGGTAGGAGACAGAGAAAGGAAAAGGGAAGGCAGCTGGAAAAGAGGAAGGAAGAGCTTCTTAAAATATGCCATCTTCTGATTATGTAAGAATATCTGTAGCCTGCTCTAACCACCACTTCCCTGCTCAACAATCCTTGTGTGATGAGTACAGAACTGTAATTAGAGATGCTTTGCCCTGGGACTTTCAACTGGAGTACTCTAACAAAAACATTTTTTTTTTCCCTTGGCTCCAAGCCACGTAGTTGAACTTCCACAAGGCTTCAAGGATACAGGGAGAAGAAAGGTTATATCCTATTCAGCTAACATTGCTTCTCTTCCATACTTAACCAGTTCCTATGTGAGCAGTTAGGCTTCCCCTTTGCTTATAAAAGCAGAATGCTTCTCAGCCCTGTTCTGTTCTCAAACAAGGGGAAGAATCTATTGCTTAACAAAAATAACTAACTATGGCTAATTGCCTTATTTGAACATTTTACAGCATAAATTTATTTAAGGAAAAAAGGTGCAAAAGTAATTAGAATTCCATATGTTACAGGCATAAAGGATCCTTACCCCACAGTCGATATAGAATATTATGCATGCACTTAAGACAGTAAATAAAACCCACTGAAAAAACCCCAAAAACCTCAATACAAAAAACCCACCCTCAACTTCCCATTGTCCAGACAGCTAATAGCCATTAAAGATCACTACAAATACTAACAACTGTAGAATCTGACCTCTCCTTAGCCTTTGAGGGCTTTTTATTTATTTGAGCAGAACACACCACATACATAGAACTCTTTTATTTTTTTAAGTCTTGAGCCCAACACCTAAAAATGCTTAACTGGCATGTTACAAATAAGGCACCACTATATTCTTTATGGCACTGATATTAAGAAATATTTTTTGAGCAGAAAACACTGGAAAATAGGCAAACTGGAGAAATGCTGGAAAGAGCTTACTCATTGGGTATTAAATGGGACCTCTGTGAATTCATGAAGTACATGAAAACTTATGAACAATTCACAACTCAAATTCAGATAGAAATAGCAGCAAAATTTAAGGAGAATAATGCACTCAGTCCTCTAAATAGTCAGAATTAAGACTCAGTACAAATGTCATCTATGTGAAGCTGAAGCAGGAAGGGAGGAAGAATGTCACAGCAAACTGAAATTCCACAGAGAATCTGATTCTGAACATGATCAGCCAACCGGAAATTAGGCAGAAAATTTTTGTTGATGCAACTGAACCCACAAGTATCACACCTTACTTGAAGGGGTGCACCTTTAAACAAGGCACAGTCACTTCCTTGGTACTGTAGCCTTTGCTGCTTCTCCTGAAAGAGATAGACCTGACTTTGCTCACCTTGCATCTTCTCAATATGAAGACACCAGCAGCTGCCTACATCATTGCAAAGTACTAAGTTTACACACTTCTTATCTGTGTATCAGAAGCTGGAAAGCTGAACGACTTGAGTATTTTTTTACTAACAGTCAAAATATTACAGGTAAAATCTGAATTGTCATTAACCACTTCTTTAGTTGGAGCATGTACTTCTTGAGCTACTCAACTTACAAGCACACTCTTAAGTAAGAGTGTTCAAACTTACTTACACAAAATTTAAACAAACCCAGTAATGCTCAAGGTCTGCTGTGCCACCTGGTCACACACATGGAGTTTAGCAGAGTCAGTGCAGTGTGTGCACATACAGAATGTGAGGTTTTGGTGACCTGCCCACACCATGCAAAAAGCAGAGAGTGTCTGTTGCTTGCAGGTGGTGCTACAATATGAGAAGAATATTTTACAGAATATCTACTTAAATTTTCATGGAATCACCCGTAACTTCCCTTTTCAAGAACTGAATTCTAAAATTGTCATTTGAAAGAAATTTCTATTTAATTTCTATCAGACAGACACAGACTAATCAGTTTAACACAACCTAAATTATCACTTTCTCAGTAGTTGATTTTATATGTGCTTTTAAAACATACAGGTATTTTAAGCTACTGCACTTTTCTTTACAATGCTGGGAAGTCTAACAGGACATACATACATCACTGTTTACTGTAGCCATTAAATATTAGCTGCAATAACCTAATCACCCATCCAGTCTATTCTAAAAAATATTTACAATTCTCTTTGCAAGTAAATGGGAAGAGGGGAAAAATATGTACCTTAACAGAAACAAAAATATGAGGTGACTTAGACAAAGAGATAATTGGAGTAGATCAATGATTAAAAATCAAAAATTAATAATTTCAAGCATCTTAGCTCTCCAGATAACCCTGCTTGCTTCTTTTGCCCAACAAAGCAGGTTAAGAGTTGCTGATATAAGACTTAAGTACAATTGTATTTTTCTCTGCAAAAATAACTGAGGGCACTAAAAAGCTTTATTTCAAGCAGCAGAAATATTTTTTTTTTGTAAGTCTTCAGAACTACTTGAACTTGCATTCTGCCTTGACTTCTGTTATTCAGCATATTCTAAAAGCTTCCCATGTCTTTGGTTCTAGACATAAGACCATCAAATTAATTATAATCCAATTTACTAAGACTACTTCTACAGTCTACAAAAACTGTCAGTTCTTTTTGCTTTAGAAAAAAAGGAAAATGTATAGTGCTAAAGGAAAAGCTGTACCAATGGCTAAATACTTTTCATACATAACTGATATATATATTTTCCTTTCTGCACCAAAACAGAGTATTTTAGTTTAAATAGGCATTTAGAAAGCATAAACAATGTTTCAGTAAAAAAATATTTAGCAGAAGTGCCTTACTGTACAATGCATCCAATACATCAATTTTAAAGACATTTTCAATATTTCTAAGCAAAACAGAATTAGTATACATGTAACCAAGATTGAGCTAATGCCCGATTAGCATTTTCTAAAAAATTTAAACAGCTTTTTAAGGCTGCAGATACTGAAATCTGCAATAGAAAAACAGACTTCAAAGAAATTATAGATTTATTCATGTAGTAAAGCAAGCAAAGTAAGGACTGCTTCTTTTATGGATATTCTTACCTGGTTAGGTTGGCTAGGAAAACAGGCTCTCCTGGTGTTGAAATCCTCAAATGTTGAAGGCCTTAAATTTGCACTGTTGTAAGTTTCACTCGTTACTACAGTTTCATGTTGAAAAAGGTGATCTTTCATTAGTGAACCTGATGTATTTTCTTGAGCAGTCTAGAACACATAAGAACTCCCTTGAAATGATTTTTGCATTTATATAAAAACAACGCCAAACCTAACAAGTTCATACATAAAAGTGTTAATATTCTATATAATATGTTACAGGTATCTATAAATACAAGTATTCTTAAATGCACATTTTAAAAGCATTTCAAAGTAGGCAAGTATTTACTTTGAGTCAGCCTTGGTAAATACAGAATTTCCCTGCAGACAGTACACAACTTAGCCACTAGAGATACGTACCTTTGAAATACAGTTGCCAAATCAGACTTCTTTAAGGAAGTAAAGATTAACCTGTCTCTGAGATGATGTTTTCTCTAACTACCCACGAGGCTGCCACTATTTATAAAAACATAATTGGAGGAAAAAAAAAATTCCGAGACTAATAAGGCAAAAGCTAGTCAGATCTCTTAATAAATTAAAAGCAAAATGAGTTGGAAAGGAAGAGAAAGTAATTTTTAACCTATACTGGCTCAATAAAAATATCTAATTGCAGCAAGTGTGCATTAAACACATAATGACTGTCTTTTTGCAATTAAAGTTGTATCAGGCAATTTGATACAAAAGTAAGACCATGAAGCAATATATGATGAGATAGCTGCAGGACCTGTGCCATTCAGAAGAAGGAAGTATGTTTGGGTGGAATACTGGCTTGTAAGACGATCCAATTTCTGAAATGAATTGAAAAACAAACACTTCTCATTCTTTAAGCTTGACTGACTGGGACATAACCTAGGATACAGCAGAGCATTCTGACACAAATTCCACTGGGCTGCCAAAAATGTACTGTATGTTTTGTTTGCACTGAGGGATGCTGTAAAGTTAACTGGCTGTCATCATGGATAGCACTGATAAAGTTCTGGCATCATCAAGCTTCCAGCAATGAGAATGTTTCATCTTTATTATAAAGATTTGTATGTATCAAGAAAACATTTAGAGGAAAAGAATAAAATAGTACAGCAAAATATGAGGCAGAGGCAAACCTAAAGTTTTGGCAAGTTAAGTATTAACTCGGAATCATTAGTTTTCACTCATCAAAATACTTAAGCAAATTATTCCAGGATTACATTAGCACCTCACATACATAAAAGCCTAATGTATCAAGTTCTAAGACATCTAGATACTATGAAGTAGTTGGTCTGTAGCTGATTTTGTAGGAGAAAGAAAACCATCACCTCACTAAGGATTTATATATTGTTTCAGAAGCACCATGTGGGAAAACATTGAATTTAGTAATTAAGTCATGACCAGTGTAATTAATATTAGAGAGCGTACACCCCAAGAAAGACTAAAGCTCACTCAATCAGGTTGAAGTTCCCCTGAAAAATTTTGAAGACATGGAAAATGCCAAAAAGAAGTAATATTTGCAGATCCTTGAGCATGACACTGCAACAAAGTAATTGACCCTGTTATTATCAAATTTAAATTTTCTGGTCAAACATTGTTGGGAAAGCAGTCTAAAAGAATTATTGGAATGATTGACAACAATTAGGCTTCATGTATGTATACTTATTTTAAGAGAAAAAGCATCAAATATTAGTGCAATAGCAAACATCTTCACAGCAGAAGGCACTCCTGCAGATACATTGCCCAATGATATAAAAAGCTTCCCAAACAGTGGCTCAAACCACAGAAGAGCTGTATTCAAAATGAAGAAGAAATGCCTACAACCATTTTTTGGTCTGTGCAATGTTTAAAATGACTACAAGCATTTAAGCTAACAGCTAGAAGCCATTTTACAGAAACCACAGTGATAAGCATCCCCTTTCCCCTTCCCCTGTTTATTATAAATTTGAGTGGTCTAGGGAGAAGGGAGCAAGCTGCAAAAACTTCTTCTACTCCTTCCTTGCCAGGGAAAAAAACACATACTACCCACAAGCCAGTCTTTATCCATGGGTAAGATTTGAAGCAGCCTGCATTATTTCCTGTTCCTGCAAGTGATTCACACTTTTCTTCTTTAAAAATAAACTATCTACACTCTAGAGCAAAAAGGACACATGCACATGCTCACACAGGCACACACAAGTACTCCCCTTGGCAGTCAAGGAGGACTCCATCTAATGAAGGACACAGGCACAGCTCATCTCTTACTGTGCTAACTAGCAGTGCCAGATGATGTACAAAATCCAAACCTTACCCTTAAAGCAAACCTTTGTGCCCTAAACACAGCAATTATCAAAGAATGCTTTTAGAAAATTCCAACACAGATACCACAATTCAAACTAATTGACTTCAAGGACAAATTTCAGGGTGGCAGCAGACAGAGAAAAACACGTGACCTTTTGTAAGGCAAGAACTCGCCAGACAACATTTCTGAAAGCACAATGCTCAGCTTACCAACCTATACACTACAGCTAAGTGGACACAGACTAACTTCTGGTATTAAAATGAAAAGCAGTCATGTCAGTTCTTTAGCCAATAAATATTCACTATGCCAAATTACAGAAATGCCAGATGAACATGCTGAACTCTCTGCTTTTAATTAAACGGTAGTTTAGATACAGTCAAACCACGTTTATCCAAAGACCTTTTCCTTGGACAACACTTCCTGCTCCAAAGTGATGTTTTATTACAACACGAAAACTCACATTTATAATGGAAACACTGACAATCTGAAGTAGGAAGCCCTAGAAACAAAAATGGTATTGTGTTGAAAATGCTTTTAAGTAAGAAGCAAACATATAAAGTTTTCCACAAGAACATATACAGAACGAATATACAGAGTATCACACACTAACACAGATGCACACATTCTCCTTTTCTACTGTCCAAAGCAATTACACCGCCCACATTCAATATTCTTCAACCACAGCCCGCAAAGTACAGTACTGGCATAGGTTGTTCAGTATCATCTGTAAAGTAACCTACGCCAGTTTTTAATGCACAACGGAAATCTGGTTTGCTCCCAGCTGCTGGTATAATAATTACTGTCCTATGGTTGCTAAGAGATACTCTGAATTTTTTTCCAAGACTACTAAAACATTTCTGTGCGCACAAGCAAAAGGATGCTGGGTAAAGCAATAAAATGACTCCAGCTGTAGCTCTCCAGCAGAATTCAAAGCCAGATGACAGCTGTAGAGAAAATGAAAACCAGACTGAGCTTCTCTTGTTCTTCAAATTTTCTCTCCTTACTTCTCCCAGTTTGCCAGAGTTAAGTCTGGGAGAAAATTCAACATTGTTCTGCAAGCATTGTTAAAAATGTTCTCCTCTAAGTAAGTTTAATGATTACACAGAAGGATGGATGAGAGGCCACATTTCCGCTGCATCCCGGTTCTTGCATTTACTCCCCAGGAGGCCTGAAAATCTGCTGTTTGATACTAACAACACAAGAAATGTCTAAATGCTTTTTCCTTAATTTTTCAATTCTGAATAAATGATACAGGTTTCAAAAACATCTGAATTACTTCCTTTGCTTTGGCTGTTTCTGAGACTGATGGAGCAATATATTTGGCAAAGAAACTCTATTATTTTCAGGTATGTGTTTCTGACATAGGCTGAAATATTACCTAGATTACTCTGAATATTTCATACAGTTTAAACTAAAAAATAAGACATTTGACATGCTTCTTTCTTCAAAAGCTTTTCCACCTGAATATATAGAGAACACTACATGTAAAGTGGCTGCTAGGAACACTGGTGAGGAAAAAAATATATTTATTTGAAATTGACAATATGAATTAGTATTACTTTTAGTTTTAAGAACTGGACCTAAGCAATTTATTAACTGCACTAAATATTTCTAATCTTTACTGTTTTACCATGTAGTATTGTCTCATACATAAAACAATAGAGTGTGTCAAGGGTAAATTATTTCACATTTCCTTACAAGTTATAATGTTATTTTTGTAAAATAAAACTTCTGCATTTTGTTAGAGCAAAATAAATAGAGTGGTCATTAAAGGCCCTTATGAAGAGGTCACTAAATAGTGTATTTACAGAGTGGCACATGAACAATTAATGTCTTCCCTGCCTGCACCAAAACCACTTAAGATGAATGTAAGTTGCAGGCCTTTCTCCCTTCCTATTAACAAAAAGTCCAATGTACGTACTTCTTAAAGAACAAGCCAAACTTTTTATTTTCTGTTTACAATTTATCAGTCTACAGTTTTCTTCTGCCAGTAGTAAGAAACTCAAAAACATAAGTGATCCAACTCCTATTACTCCAAAACTGTTAAAATGTGTTGGTAGCCTATAAATAACACTAATATTGCTGAATCAACAAAAACTGAAAGAAATTAAAGCTCAACTACTCTATTTTGCAGCTTACAAAAGCAAGACCCCACAAAAATAATTTTAAGTGTCCGAGCTCTAGATTTCATTTAGATTTACTTCTAAGGAAATTTTTTTTCAGTTAAGCTAGGTGAGTTTTAGAGCATGAAGTTTATATTTGACAGAGGAAAAGAACCTGAGCCAATCTTTTAACAAACAAGCAAACTGACTTACATAAGCTGCTCATTTACTACATTCAAAATGCAAGGTTTTATACCAATAACATCTAAACTTCCTAACAAAACAGATTCCCAACGTGTATTTCCATGTAAGTACATGATGTTTTCCAGGTTCCATTTACCAACATTATAGGAAGGCACTATCTGCCTTAACTCACTTGTGTATTTCTGTTTGAAATCTGGTAAGACTGAGGCTTATTTGATGATACGAACAATTTGCATCTAATAAGTTAATTAAACAACTAAAAATAATTGCAATAATTTAAGCAACCATGAAAACCATTAAGTGATCATATTCTTATTTTAATACTAGGATTTTAACATTATTTGTAAACAACAGAGAGGCTAAAGAAACTATAATGAAGCTATGTCTTCTTCAGATGGTAAATTTGATCTTCACAAAAAGAATGCTTTCTCTGGGAGATGTTATTTACAAAATGTAAATTAAAAAATTGAAAATTTAGTGGACCAAAATATAACATAGCAAGCCAATTGCTAGCCCAGAAGGCACAAGACAAGAGTTCAGTTTTTGGGTCTACATTTAAGATATGCACATTCAACTTTTAGACAATCACTCTTTCTGCTAACTACTTCTATAAAGTGTGATAATACTTAAGCACTGACATTTCACACTGAGATGATAATTTTTGATCTTCTTTGTATCATTTTATTTGCTCTCTTTAGCAGCAACTATAACTAGCCAGTAAAATAACTTACAACGCATGTTTAGCTTTATCATCAAGTCATCTTCATTAAAAAAACAAACAACAAAAACAAGCCACTGTTAATAAAATTTCTGTACAAACAAAATACTATAACTATACTTCAAATGTACATTAAATATAGGATTCCTGCTGTGTAAGATGACTAGAACAGTACAGGAAAAACTACTCTTTAATATTCTATCCACTCCAAAATGCCCTTGCATAGATATACTCCAAAACACTCAAAATACTGATAGAGACTTTGGAAAACAGCTTATAAAATAAACAGGGAAACAAAAAAAATCATTAAGCCTTTTAAACTACGTAGAGGTGGCAAGAAGTAGGGGACAAGTCAACATGACTCTTCAGATACTCAATACATTATCTTTAAAGAACAATGGTTTTATGCATCAAGTTAAAAAGACCCTGGAGTATCCAGTTTCACTTATCAGAGTATCAGTCTTGGAAGGGGAAGGAATTAATAATTTGAAAGAGAATGTGGACTATTTGCCATTTCAAAGGTATTCTTGGAGGCTAGACCTGATGCCTGTAAATCAAATGGTGTAGCTTTTCTACACTCATGTTCATAACTCTGCAATTACAGCTTCGTTATTGATACATTAAACCTGGTTTAGATGAAGCATAGCTAAACCAAGGTGGATTCAATTTTCTCTGCATTTCTGGTTTTTTTTTCTCCCTCCTGGTATTTTTACTGATATGCAATGCTAGTATCACTTACTTTAATTTGGTGTGCTGAGATATGGTAAGAGATATTGGCTAGCTTTTCTGTTTCTAGAAAGCAGGACATCTATCCGCAGCACAAATCCACAGTTAAGCAAGGTCTACTGTGATGAAGTCATTAAATATGTTTTCCTGTCTAGAATATAAAAAAATAGCTTTGCCAGCAGTTTGTACCACACAAGATTGTTTTTACCTGTAATATATATAGTGTGTGAGTATATATATAAAATCTGGTTTATAGACATGTAAAAAAATTTGGGTTTTAAAACGGAATATAAAGTAAACCTACATTTACATATGTAAATAGGTAATGTATTGATGTTCACATATATATAGAATAGATATTGTAAATACACTTTTCCCCAGTTTCCCAATAACAAATTTGTAACTATAACAAATCTCAGATATTTTCCTCAATTTTGGCATCCTTATATAGGAACATAATAAGTAGACGGCAAAATCAAGAGGTAATTGGTTTGGTCTAATCTCATTAAGCCTGTAGAAACTGTTCAATTATTTATCCTTGCAACAAAGCACGTTTAAGCAAGTCCTTTAAGAGCTGATTAAGGACAGCATTAACTTTGGCACACATTTCCTCACCCTGTCAAAATCTCTTTTTTAAAAAAAAGTCTGAAATAGCTAATATTTATAGCAATTTTATTTTTTTAGTGCCTTAAAAAAAAAGCACTGCAAACGAAGAACAACAGGTTGTTACACGGGCAACACTTACACAAAGAAATACATTTCTTCTACCATAAAATGAAAAGATATCAGGAGACTTCTGTATTGCCACTGCATTGCAGTATCCTTTCTAAATACTTGACTCTCAGTCTCATATCATAATATCTTCAAAGTCAGCTGCCAATTTTCCTGATTTTGTGTTCTAGAGGTTCTACACTGGATCTAGTTACACTGATACAGGATTTATTATTGCATAAGTGACAAGACTCTTTCCCGGAAGAAATCACTTAGCAACAATATCAGTTTTCTGAATAGTCATTAAGACCCCTGAGTCAACTTATTTCTTTACCATCTTCATATTAATTTAAATTTCTGCACTCTGTAAACTGAATATATGTGGGAATGAAGACACAGCTTTCCCTAAAACCCTAAGTAAGAAGAAAAAAATGACAAGCATACATAGACACAAGTAGGATTTACTCGGTTATGTTATAGTGACTTACTCTGTGTGTGTATATATATCTCCATAATATTTTTTAATACTGGCTTTTTAATTACATAGATTCTTGGATATTACCAGGCAGTGCTAGTTATCAGTGTTACAGTACTTATGGTATATGATATGGCATACGTGTAAAGCACTGCAACTCTGAAACAGGGTTGGACATAAATTTTTATCTCAAGCCATTATGACCTACAGAAATTGAATAGTGCAAAAAAGGATCAATAAAAACTTGAATCTCAACAAGTGACTACTTTATCTTCCGTGTGTTTTTAAAAATTGTCTCAACTTCTGTCTTTGTTTGGACTAGATTCTTTTAACCATTGTGTCAGCATCTTTTCAACTCTAACCATTTATGTTAGAAGTCTTTTATCACTGCAAAGTGAAATCTAAGAAAACAAACAGGATGTACAAGTAAAAAGATTCTTCATCCCTCTATTTTCTGTTTCCCAGAAGAAAAGTTCATATTTCAATAAGATCAAAGAGGACATATAACTTGAACAGACATTTTGAATTTAAAAATTAAACTCAGGATATTTAATGATCCTATGGATTAAATAATCACTACTTCGTTTAGGACAGACAATATTTTAAGTCTTCTAGATAATTCTTCTGGAATTTATTTCATTAAACTGAATTTTGCTATTGTTCTTATTTTGCTTATTCTCACTAATGAGAGCAAAATCTGTTCAGTACATTCGTAAAAGAAAAAATGTACAATTAATTAAAAAATTTACTCACTTGAAAGCAGTCTTCTGCCACTTCAACATCATTCTGGGAGGGTGGATAACCTTCATATGAAGAAAAAATGTAGACAAGGTTATTTTCTTCGTATTTACTGCTTACTGCTTCCAGTAATTCACATCATCTCCCAATATGCAGTGATGATGATATAAACATTCTTGTTTACTTTTTTAACCTATGGATCACAGCATTTCAAGTTGATTTAGTAGGCATCATTCATTTCTACACTCTGTATTTTCTACACTAAGTATTCCTAGCCACACTCCTCTCTCTTGTTCCTATGTTCCTTATAAAAGCCTTTTCAAAGTGTCATCAGCAGTCAGAAGGAAATGAGTATATTCCTTTAAATGTAGCATTTTGAAAATTAAAGGCAGATACATTTGGTTGGCATGAATGCACACTCTTTTGTATTTTGCTATAAATTGGCAGAAATTGAAACTGTGAGACCCTAAGAGAAAAAAATTACTCTCATGTTCTCCAATAATTTATCTTGAAGGGATATGGATATCGGATATGGATGATATCAACACAATTCCAAAGCAGTCATTACAGTATGTCAAAAAGCATTTCCCTTCAGAAACATGCTCCTCCCTTCATTAGTAGGGTAACACACACAAAATCCGTAAAGTTAGTTTCAAGCCTGAAAGAGATGTTCTTTCAATTCTACAGACACCTGTTCTCCTCCCTCTGTCTCAATCCAGCAATACATTTATCATATTTTCGGCTCAGAATCTAGGCTTGATGATATCCTTCAGTTTGCTCACTGGTTTTCACCAATTCAGTGACGCTCTGGAACCAGTTGGCCATATTGCCATCTAAGTAAATTCTTCTGTTCCCAAAAAAAACAGTCCTCAAAACTACACTGTCAGCTGTTAGTAAAAAATGAAACTATTAACTGAAAGCATGTGCAGATAAAGAGAGAACTCAACAGGTCACAAATCATTCAACTTCCCAGGTTATCCTACAAGAACATAGGAGTTGCAAAAAGCTTCTAAGATCCAAGTGAGAGAATATAACACTCCAGCTTCCTCCATTTCTTCATGTCTAAAAGAAAGAGGCAATGCTTTATTATGTAGGGATGTTTCAGGAAATTATCTTATTAGCGTTTGTGAAACAATTTAAGACACTTGGATGAATGGCACTTTAGAAATGCCATAAGTACTATTTCAAAAACTATTAAAATCCCAATATACTGTAGTTTAATCCACATCCTTAAATACTGCCAATGTAATGTTACACAAAGTGCTTTGACATCTGTTTTAGTAAACACTTCAGTATTCCTCCATCCCACCAAGTCTTTCACCTGAAATATGTACCTTGAGAAATATCCTCTACTGCTCTCCGAATACCTCTATCAAATGCTCTTGCATCAGCAGGACTCTGAAATGTGAGGCCAAATTTTTTGTCATCAATCTTCCAGTGGTAAAAAGTAGGAGTAACTTTGTTGTAAACGAGGTCTTTCTTTAATGTGCATTCCAAGACAACCTTTCAGAAAGAAAACAGAAGGAAAAGATACCAATGATCAGTGTATCAAATTTGAGAACAAAGGGTAGTCTCTGTGAGCTACCTAAAACCCTACATCAAATGTCTTCCTGCTACAAGGATGTAATTTTAACTTCATTTCCATTATGGCCAAATTGTTCATTCTTGGTTGCTGACAAGTGGTATGGGTTTGAAGACACTATTTGTTTACTGAGTCAACCTTCCTATTCAAAAATCTCATACCCACAAAAGTATCTCATACCTGCAACAACCAATACAGACTTGGTAGATGTTCAGTAAATGAAACAGGTCACATTCCCCCAAAAAGCATTATGTGTGCTGGTATCAAATTTTACTGTATCACTGGGATCTGCAAAATATTTTAGCACTAGACTAACTTCATGCTGCTTTTCAAGCCGATTTCCAGATTCCTCCCAGAAAGGCTACTAGGCAAGTGAAAGTAATACAAGAGGATTGTTTAAAAAAATGGAATTAATAAAACCTAAAATCTTTATGAACGCATTACTGCGTGCACCTAGACAAAAATACATTTGTGCCTCATGTTCAACTATAAAAAAACCAGTAACTGTGAATAATTAACAAAATTATTTAGCTACAAAATCATTCCAGGTACACGTGTAGTTCACATATTCAGTTATAAAGCAAAGTCACAGTCTTCACACAGAATCATAAAATGGTTTGGGTTGAAAGAAACCTCACAGGCCATCCAGTTCCAAACCCCCTACCATGGGCAGAGACACCTTCCACTAGACTAGGCTGCTCACAGCTCCATCCAAAATGGCCTTGAACATTTCCAGGAATGGAGCATTCACCACTTTTCTGGGCCACCTGTTCCAGTGCCTTACCACCCCCACAAAAAAGAATTTTTTCCTAGTATCTAATCTAAATCCACCCTCTTTAAATTTGAAGCCACTCTGCCTTGTCCTGTCACTACATGCTCTGTTAAATAATCCCTCTCCAGCTTATTTTGCAAGCTCCCTTCAGATGCTGAAAAGCCTTATCATTTCCCCTTTAAATAGTCTGGTTTTAAAAATATATTTGCATATTTACTTTACTGGCAAAAATTATTTTAAGCAACATTGTTACACTGAGTGTTTATTGATTAAAAAAAAAATCCAATGTGAACAAGAAAGTATGGAGGGAGATGCATTGATCTGCTCCCATAGCAGTATAATAAAGCTCCCAGCAAGACAACATGCCTCTCTGTATCGGTATTTGATGATGAAGGCCTACACTGACTAAGAGATAAATGAGGAATTTCAATATTTTATCATTTCAATAATATTCTATCATTTCACCGATGCACTTTTAGAATTTTAATTTTTTGTTTTGTTACATATGTGGCTTTTTAAAAGAAAACATACAAAATTCCTCACAGGAAATGGTAAAACTAGTTTAAGTATCAACAACAAAGAAAACCCCTCAAACTTATATATATATATATGTCTATCTGTACTTGGGTTATTTTTACATATTCTTTGTGTTCCTCTTCTTTCATTGTCTAATTATTACATAGGCAAATAGGTTTTCTTCTCTTGCTCTTCATTATTTATTGCCCCTACAACTCACCAGTAATCATCTCCTCTGCACTGTTACTGCCTTTTACCTCTGTCTCTAGAAGGATGATATTCTTTCTGCACATATAAACTCCTTCACCACGGAAATAATTTTTTGTTTCTCCACTCAGATCTCCCTAAATGATCAACAATATGTAAGTAAAACTGCCTACAAGAAAACATAAAAAGGAATGTTTGCTGTAGGTCTGCAGGAAAAGTTGTTGCAGGAAGAAAAAAAGGATTATTCTGCAGTTCTGAAGTGCATCAAATAATCGTTCTTTGCTCTTCTGGGTGATTTTAAACTTGCTTCCTGTTTCAAAGAGCAGTGAAAAACGAAGGCTTCTCACACCACTGCCTTTTCTGCGTCTGAGAGCTCTTTAGGGGGATCTCCAATACATTAACACCAACTATTTTCACAGCCTATTTTGTGTGCAGTGTCATCCAAAACATCAACAAAAAGTACTGCAAGCCTGATTTTATTGCATCACAATGAATTTCTGGTCCTGAAGGGATTAATCCAGACTACTTCATGCTGAAAATTCATACCCGGTACCAATTTGATCAGTAGAGATAAAGACTGGATTGAAACTTCACTGAGTAGAAGCTATGGTTTTCAAAGACACACAAACCAAACTAAAGAATCCCCAAACCAACTCCCTCCAGCCCAAAAAGCAGCACTCACTCCCCACTTCCAACCCTCACATTTTATATAACGCATCAAGTAAACATCCCATCCAACACTGTAATTGTTTTCAACTTGATTCAAGGAAACAACACATTTGAGGCGGTCACACTGATTTTTCCCCATCTAAATCTGTATGAAACAGAAGATATAAGTAAAAGTGCATTGAAAAGGGAAAAATATGTTGCATCAAAATTGTATGTTATCTATACAAGCAAGACTTGATGCCTGCCCTACCTGAGAGAAAATTTAAAAGCTATAGGCCTCAATTAGCAGTAGTAGACAAATTTATGAACTTCCAGCCCTTCAATAGTATTTGTTACATCCAGAAATACAAAAAATCCAAATCAAATAAAAAAACATACCAACCATCCCCGGAAGCATTTTTCTCTCCCTGAAACACTTCTATGCTTTGCAGCAATCGTTAATTTTTAAATTATAAAACTTAATTTTGCCAAAGGCTTCCTGAAGCTTAAACATGTGAACTATCATGGGGGCTGGGGTGGAAGTATCGTCATACACATATTCTCCAAGGCCTGGAAATGGAAACCAAGCTTTTTCAATGCAGATATATTTTAAAACTCCTATTATTTTTTAGTGCATTTTGCTATGATTCAGAACTCTTTACATCACAGGTGAAGATCATATATTCTCCCACATGTTTACCCAAAATACGCACTCTCAAACCATTTTAGGTAGACTTTGCCCAAGATCTCCAGGGTTAAACACAGCAAAGACCTGAAAAATTGTACATAAAGTGCTTACAGCTTAACTAAGTTTCATTTGAAAAAACTCCCCATGCGTTACTGTTCTGAAGGTTTTCTTATTTGGAGACTTAATATAAGACTTCCATGCCAATATGAAACATCTACCTTGACATATAATGGAAAATGTTGCAGAATCATCAGACTCATGACAGAAGAAAACCAGATCCACACAACCAAAATTTAAATTCTCAGAGCATAAATAGGGACAGAGCATAAACAGAGACATAAATGTATGTCTCCTGTTATTTAATGAAAAAAACCTTTTAATATCTAGATGTCATTAAGTGCAACACTAACGAATTCATTGCTACTCAAAAGTACTTGTTTGCTTAATGTTTCTTTTCTCACCTCTAAAAACTAAATTCTTTAAAGACAAAAAAATCTATTTGGCTTATGTAGACAAGACCAATCTCCTAAGTCAGAAATTTTCTACTTCAGCACTTAAAACCCAAATATTTTTAAACAGAAATAAAGTGAGTATTTAAGATATAACATCATTATTTAGAGCTTATTTCAGAAAAAAAAAACAAAAAACCAAACTTTTGTGCATGATACAAATTTCTATCTTGGTAACAGACCAAATAATTGGACAGTTCAAGATACTGGAACTTTTTCACTGGTTTCTAGCTGTACTTTCAAAGCTTGCAAGAGCACATATAAGATAGACAGCTTCACTGTTTCTCATTTCCAACCTAAATCCACAAACATATAAGCACATAGTTTTTGAATGCCTTTTCTGCTTTACTCTTGGAAACAAGCAGCATGACCTGAGTATATTCATGCTAGAGAGTATATGAACCCAGTGCCACAGTAATCATATGACATAATTATTCTATCCATATTTCTTTTGATTCAGTTCAAAAAAGAAGATGATTTAAGGGCTGTATTACAGCCCATCAGAATCAACCTTCCCTCAAACTTTACAGACAACTTAAAAAGTAAGTATTTAAGTTTGCAAACAGCAGATTTTTTAGAAGAGAATGGTATTTATATTCAGTTTTAGCTTTGTGTCTCTCCCTTTACACAATCAGTTTTTATTCAAAGGAAATATTTTAAACTTTGTCATTCCTAATTCATGATCTAAAAGATACTAGTAATATTTTTTTTTTCTCATTTCATAAAAACTTGCATGGCAAAGGTCTGGAGGAGAAAATAAACCAGAGACGTCTATCAGACTTTTCATTCAAGAAGGCAAAATCCACCACAGCCTAAACACCAGTAAGTTTGAGCCTAATATGTGTTTAGCACTCTTTAGTTATTAAGATAGAAGAGAGATACTGTAAACACAGAAAGAGAGAACAGCAGACCTGACCAGGTTACAAGCGAGTGCAATTGTTCCAAGCAGACTGGCTGGAGCCTGATCTAGGAAGGTGATTATAATAAAGGGGGAAATGTGTAATTATGTGAAAAGTCTTCATGAAATTCCCTTACATTCCAACACAAATCTAAACAATCTGAGCGAACTAGCAGGGAGCATTCTCTCTCAAATTAATTCAGTGGTGCCACCACTTTGATTTTCTTCTCAGATAACTAGGATGCTTTTTGTGAACACCACGAGACATTTTAAATAGCTCAGTGCTGCACAAAAATTTGGAAGTTCTACATGTAGTCTGAAGCTGGTTCACAGAAGGGCTGACAGCAACCTGCCTCTCAGGTCTAAAAAGAAACAACACAAGTCCTCTCCAACAAGGATCTTCAATATTGTGATGCTCATTCAGGAGTATTTAATTTATACAGCACTTACAGACTGAGATCTATAGTTGTAAATAAATGCCTGCATAGCCGATAAAATACATGGAAAGATCTAGCACACTGGAATGGAACTGCAATGTAGTGTCAGAAGCAGCAACTAAAACTAATTAATTCCTCTTCAGTATAACAATTTAAGAGGCATCTGGAAGATACCTCCATCAAATACCTCACCTATGGATTTCAAGCTGCTTTGAAGAATTCCCCCTTTCTACTGACACATCAGTTAAACAGTTACACTGGCACTATGATTCCCATTTATCTTAGGTAAAAGCCATAGATCTGAACTCTATTTACTTTCTAACCTAAGATATTTCAAAACCTATGCTTCCCCATGTCACAGGAAAGTGTTCCAAGTTCCACACTCTATGTTTCCAAGGTAAGGGAATTTCTGTACATTTTCTGGAAGCTAAGCCAGTTCACAAAATAAGAGACTTATTGGCCAGAAAAAATCAAGATATAATCTTGATTAGAAAAATATTTTAGCAATGTGTAATGTGGCTTTAGAGAATGTGGGGAAGTTCATTTGTACAGATGACTTTCTCTTCTAATCCATAGAAGCTGTGTGTACCTTGCAAAAAAGTTAATGAACTGGAAACCACGGTCCAAGGGACTTGTAGCTATTACAGTAGATTATTATTTAAACATTCCTGAAGACACATGTACTCCAAGTCTGAAAAACTGAAATGTTAAAAACAGTTTAGGAATTTTTTTTAAAAAAATATTGTTACACTCTCTTTTCAAATACAACGGCAGAGCAACCAACTAAACAGCGTATTACTAACTTCAAAAATTATTCAGGCATTGAGATTTACCAAGGGCATTCTAAAACGAGACTAGAGGGAAACTGGTGCACAGAAACAGTGGATTCAGCATAACATTTCCACAAAATCTGAATATGATCAAAATATTTCATATCTGCTCAACAGCAAATACAGTGACTTCCACTTTTCCTTTACTTTTAAATAAGAAATAAAATACATAATTATTATGAAATGTAACAGTCACCTGTCACTTCTATTTGGACTAAAACCCCAAATGTTTGTCTTCATTAAAGGAAAGGTTAAAATTTGTGCTTGAACAGTGAATCCACAGGAATATCCTAAGAATGAATGTAAATCCATTAACCATATTGAAAGCATAATGATCAGAACAGTTTTAGAATGAGTGATGTGTCCAACAGAATTTCTCTTTCAGTACCTGCTATCTTCTGCCCTTCTAAGTAAGTGTCATGACCTAATTTTGTCATCACGTATCTTGGTGTAGGATCTTGTTTCTTCTGTGCCAAGTGGGGTCTTGTTGCACACCATACAACTTGGTTGTTAATTCATTACACATTAGCTGATGCTTGTAATTGCATTATCTGAAGTCTATAGAAATACATGAATACACAGTGACCTTTCATTCAGGTATCAAAGAATTACTGGGTCTCCAGTGTTCTTCTCAACACCCTAAATGTATATTTGTTAGTTCCCTGAGCTTTATTCAATATACACAGGAGACATGTTTGTCCTAACTGCACTTCTTCCACCTTTTATCCTGCGTTTTTGAGGGGCTGACTTCCAACAGAAACTTCCCATAACTACAGCAAGATTGTAATCTGCCCTGACAGACTAGGTAGGTCACATTTGGGGGGCAAGTACAAAGAAGACAGATGGACATAGGATGGGGCACGCACAAAAACCAAAACCAAAACAAACCGTTCAAGACAATAAAGGTTTGGAAAACATATTCATGCTAATTCACGAGCTTGATTTTAGACAGGAAGAGGAGGAGTAACATTTAAAACGTCCTACCAGAAGTGGACACAAAACAAGTCTTGCCTAGGGGAAATGGGACAGAGGACACTGCAAACAGATCAGGACTGATGGCCGGACATTTTTATATGCACGCCGGCAAAACATTAAACCAGTCTCTAGTTCGGAGCATTTTATTATTCTTAAGGCAAGCTGTGAATATTCCAAGTATTAAGAATTAAGAAAAAATTATCAAGTATCTCTAAATGCAATTAAGCATCTCAAAAAGAGCCTCAACAAGGCTAAAATAAGTTCTAAAGGGAACTGCTGCAAAGTGAGGAAGGAACTGCAGGTGCACGTAGCTGTGCGGGAACACAGGGTACTCTGCGAATAGCGCTACGCCCCACTGAAACAACTGAGTCAGCACAATTTCTATTTATATGCTCTCTTCCTACAATAGTCACAGTCAAGGCAGAAAACTCAGCAGTCCTGCCTCAGGGGAGAAACTGGTGTGCTTGAGGAAGGGCCAGCAGTACAGTAAAAGAAGTAATTCTATCTTTAAAGCTTACAGAGGAGTCAAAGTTCATTTGCGGAAGAGAGTAAATTCTTGATAAAAGTCATTAATATGGAGCTTTGTGCCTTCTCCACTTCTCTTTGTTTCCACAGTAAGACACAGCCCCATTCAGGTATCTGTTTGCCACACAAGTAACCAAGCAATCCTTAGTAAGCCCATTTTGTCTTCCTTAGGTCTGCATGTAGAAATGGCTGAGATCCTGCACCAGTTTGTTTTTGAGGTTGATTTTCATGATGCTTCTTAAGAGACATTTATTACTGGTATTTTATGTAAGGTAGCTGATGAATGAATACTGTCTATGTGTTCAGCAAACCAGGTCAATTCTTGGACCTGTCAGCTTCATGCTGTCTTTCAGTACGTGGTTGTTCTCATGTAAAATGGCTTCTTTTTATCACAGCCATATTCCACAGCTAACCAAATCACTACTGAGGAATTCCACCTGATTTCATGTTCTTTATAAAATTCTCATTTCCAACACTCCTAAATACAGTATCACTGGTATAGAAACAAAATTTACCTCTAATCTTTCATTGGAAGAAAAATTAACAGCAAAATTTTTCCCAAAACAGATGGAGAGTTTCTAGAAAATCAATGTGTTTGATTCTAAAAAAGCAGGGGATTACATTTAAAACAAGTAACTGCCTCTTTTGGTATACAATCATTGATATACATATAGCATTACACTGAGACTGTAAATTTACTTTGTAGTCTACAGGCTACAAGCAAACATCTATACTTATGTCCCATACAGTTTTATGATCATTAAATAGATGCAAATTGTTACCGTTTTATCCCTGAGTCGTTCTCCATGGATAAGAAAATCAGCACAGCTATTCTCTTCCTGGGGAATGACTTTGAAGACTGTGACACAGCTTAGTCCACCCCCTCCAAGTGGTAACCATCCACCACTTGAGTCATCCCGGGTCATCACCACAGCTCGCACTCGTGCATAACTATTACTGAAAGAGAAGCAAAAGGAGAAATTAGTTTTCCATAAACATAAACAACCTAAGTCTAGTAAAAAACAAAACCACACCAACAAACCCACAACCAAGATCACAATAATTAACACTGCCTTTCCATAAACATCAGCTAGAAGAAAACAATTTAAGACCACCCTCAAAAAATGTTCCTCTGTATTTTTATGCCTTCATTAGGACTTCTCAGAGCTCATGATTTTTTGTAAAGAGGCTCAACTAGAGAATATAGTTGCCAAATCAAAACTCATATTCTTCTAAAAACTTTACACCCAATGATCTAGCTAGAGGGCCGGAAAGAGAATAAGAATCAAATCCTGATTTATTTTATACTAATCATGAAGCCAGTCAGCCACCATGCAATTGCACAGAAAAGAGAACAAGAAAACAGAAAGAGGTCAGGCCTTCTGTCACTAAAATCTAAACAAGAACAGGCTTCTAGCCAGAAACCCTGCTTCCCTTCATCCATCCCTCCTCCCCATGCATATAACCCATCCTTTGCAAGGGTAGGTCAGGACACACACTGTGGGGTTTGAAAAGAGCACCAGTTACAACTACTTAAAATCCGTATCTGCAGTGTCTACCCACCGCTTCTCTCCTGTATTTGCATCATGTATAAAATTACTTGCATTTTACAATCTAAAATCTTTTCCCATAACTTAGTATTTTTATTAAAAAAATTAATTACTATCATGTCATCACTTAAAAGCCAAATTCCAGAGTATTGGAAAAAGAGGTCATTCTGGTCATCTCCCTCTCTCTCTGCTCTTAGTTTTTTCTTTTAAATGAAATAAAAACTTTTAGTTTCGGTTATGAATTTGCCACTACATCACTTAGAAAACCCCATGGTTTGCCAGGGATGTTATAAGATGCTACATTTGAAGTACTGGATGAATGAATCCAGTTTACTGGATGAGTGTAGCAGTTGATGATTGAACATTTCAACACCTTAAAATAAGGTGTTACCTTTTTCCAACATATTCCTGATTGAGGGTTTAAGTACTTCGGCCCCTTAACACCAGCGATGTCAAATTTAAGGGCTGTAGAGGAAATACTGGAAGAGACCAAACTTGTTCCTTCTGTATTTGAGATAAAACTATTCACCAAGCTGTTGCACTTTTAAAGGATCACTGCTTTATTTCCAACACCCCCCACCAAATTCCGAAAATAACAAAGGTAGGCTTCTTTGTGTAATTAATATATTACATTCTCATACACATGTATGATTCACAAATATGATTCACTTGTGTGTGTGTATGTATATATATATATATATGAGAATTTTGCTGCAAGCTTCTAAAGCTTAAATATACAATGCTTTGTAAAATGGAAAATTATAAAAGTCTATAAATTTTTAACTTATAGGCAGCTGAATTTTGTTTGCAGCCTCTGAGCAAAGCCCCCTCCTCTCTCTAAATCTCATAGTTAAAATGACAGTTCAGTCAATGTTGCTTACCATTTCTTTACCAACATCTCTTACTTAAGTACTCAAACAAAGCAGACGAATACATTAAAAAAAATTCCAATCCTTCATTCTATGTATCTATCACAATTCTAGAATCTGCAAATAAAACTGGTTACATCTTGATGCTTAATAATATTACTGAAAGTTCAATCATTCATTCACTGGTCTCTATCAGTGTGTTTCACTCAGAGCTATGATCAGACTGTAGTTGTACACTTCATACACAGGTAGTCTTCCATTTCTCTCAGAAGAGCCTCTTCTGACAGAAACTGAGGACACCAGGACTCTCCTCTAAAGCAATAAGAAATGGGATGCAATTATTGGTTAAGTCTCAAAACTGTCTTTGCTATTCTTAATTTAAGTGAACCACAAATTCAGCTTTTAAGTTATTCACTCTATAAATTTGGTCATAAATCTGAATACTAGAGCTTTTATTTGTACATCAATCGACTGCAGCAAGAACTCAGTTAAAGAGAACTTTCCTTAGGCTACCTGAGAAAACCTACTACAACAAGAATTTTTTCTTAAAATGGAAGTTCACACTCCACATCCATTTTTCTTTCCAAGAACTGCTAAGGAGAAGCAAAGGCAGAGGCTTAAGCTACTTTCACTCAATAGAGTTCTCTGTCAGTGTTGGGGTTTTTCCCCCTATCCTATACTGAGATGCCTAGTCTGGTCTAGTTAACAATCTTGTGATTTACTTTCCATATATTCCAAACGAATGCTTTAAACATTTATCCTTTCAAAAATTTTAGAAACTACTATCAAATCCACTGCATTAGTGCAAAATCAAATTCCCCAAAAGATAGTATTTAACGAACACTCTCTTAATTTGAAACAAGCCCATTTTTCCATATAATCACCGTGTAGATTAACTAGAAAAATTCTGTACTTGTAACAATGCCTAAGTCTACAAAGAGATTTTTAGTTTTATGCTTCTGTTGGTGGCTGGTTTTTAATATTATTTTTTATATTTGAATAGAACTCACAATTCGTAACAATAGATATTTTTAGCAACAACACAAGCTGGTTTCCAATTAACCAGAATGCAGCAGCAGGAGCTATGAATGATTCCCATTTCCAAAATCCTCTGCAAACAAAACAGGATCTGCCTGTCACACTACTGGGCACTACAAAACCACCTGGAAGTCTTGTGCCTGTAAGCATTATAGCCCCATCTACTCTTGGGAACTTTAGAACAAATCTGTAAACTGCTGGTGTACCTTAGCAGTGGGAAAAAAGGGCAGACATGGCCCTAGTATTTTCCTAACACAGCCTAAGGTTTTTACCTGCTCTTGCATGTTTAGCAGCTCTATCAGGAATACCTGAACAAAAGAAAGACCAAACAAACAGGGCGATCAGTTAAGCATTGCTCTTACAAAGCCTTTTACCAGAGCTAGTGTGTGAAATGGAGCATGAAGAGCAGCATTGCAACAGCAGGTCCAAAGCTACTGTACTGAAGCCAACCTTTCCTGAGACTCCCTGGTTTCGGTTGTGGCCACTGGAAATTCTTGAGGCACAGCAAGGTTGAAAGGAAATGATATTCTGGCCAAAGGAGCATGCTGCTTTCTTAAAGTCAGTACTGAGGATCAGGGGACAATGACAATGGAATCCAAAACCAGTTTTTAACAACTATGGAAACGGATCTCTCTAACATCTGAGTGCCTCAGGTAGGAGATAAGAGTATTCTTATGTGATTAAAGGGAATTATAAATTGGAATAAAGGAGAAAGAAAAAAAAGCCCCAAACAGTTATCTACACTATTTTTTCCCTCTGGCAGTGAAGACTTACTGAGGAGTACAGCATGTGTCTGAGTGCTATACCTAGTAAACCTGAAACAAAGCTATTTTAAGACAGCATAATAAATATGTTGTGTAAAGTTTCATTCTAAAGATATAATCAAATGAAAATTATTCTTATTATTCTTATTAATTATACCAAAATCAAAACCTGAAGTGGGGTGAATTAAGCAGCCTAAGAAAGTAATAGGGGCAAAATCAAAAAAAGTGGACAGGAAAGAGATGACCCACAGTCCTTGCCTGCCAGCAGCAGACATTTTAAGAGTATCAGGCATTAAAATCTGACAAGAGGTTTTAAAGGCTCTCTCCTCCCTCCAAAAGCTGTGTTTATATCACTGTAATGCTCTTGGGCCCAAACTGATTTATGAGCTGGATGACCAAACTGTCATACAAGCTCAGGAAGAATGTCACTGGCCAAGACAGGCTGGGACCTTCAGTTCAACAACGAAGGGATAAGCCTGCTTTTGGTGGCTGGGGAAGGAACACAACTGTAATTTCATCACCATGATTATTTTCTTCTTTTTTGTGAAAAATAAATTACTTTGATAATTTGGGGTATTTCTTACATTTAATATCAAGATAACAAAGATAAAGAATGCTGTTATATTTGTCCTTTATTCCATTAGCCAAGCAAAAGAGAATGAATATTTAGAATTTTCTGCCAAAATACTTTTCACAGAGAAAAAGGGGAAGAGATGTTGGGGATAGTGGGGAAGCAGCCATCTTGTTGCTTTACATATATTTTAACCTAATTTCAACAGTATGCAAATCTTCTCTCTCCTAATTCATATTAAACACTGTCATTCTTTTACTTGTACTGCATTTTGCACATTTCTATTTTAATATAGGACTGAAAACCAAAAGTGATTTCAGAAATGTTGCTTAAAGCAATTGTACTGTAATTGGTTGTTTTTAGTACTATACTGCTACTACCATTACCATTGAGAAACCTGAATTTGCAAGTGGAATTAAAAACTGAACCATAAGAGAAACTGACTCTTTCAGCTTTGGTAAAAATATTTAGTATTATAATTTCTTTCAAAGCTGGAAAACAGATTTGAAGAAAAGGACCTTGAGTTACATATGGACACCCAAGCTGAACACAAGCAAAAAACATGCCCTTGGGACAAAGGAGGACAACAATGTCACCAGCAGGTCACAGAAGCTGATCCTGTCTCTACTCAGTCCTACTGAGGTCACATCTGGAGAGCTTTGTCCAGTGTTGGGCTTTCCAGTACACAAGAGACATGAAGCTCCTGGATTGGGTCCAGCAGAGTGTAACAAAAATGGTTAAGAGACTGAAGCATCCATCATATGAAGGAAGGCTGGGAAGGACTGCTTAGCAGGAAGAAGAAAAGACTCGTGGGTATTTTTTTAGTGTATACAAATAGCTCAAGGGAGGGTGCAAAGAGAATAGACAGAGGCTCTTTTCAGTCATGCCCACTGAGAGTGCCAGAGACAAGGGACACAAACTGAAACACGGAAAGTTCCATTTGAACATCAGCAACCACTTTTTCACTGTGAGATTACTTGATATTGACAGGTTATGGGGAGAAGTTGTGGAGTCTCCATCCTTGGAGAGTTTCAAAAGCCATATGGACACAGTCCTGGATAAGCTGACTTAGGTGACACTGCTTTGAGCAGCAGGGAAGATGACATCCAGAGATGCCTTCCAATCTCAAATACTCTTTCTTTTCTTTAATACCGTATTTCAAAGCACAGCAATTTCAATAAAATACAATTTCATAAATAGAACCCACAAATACATGGTTAATTTATAAAAACTCATGATACTTTGAAGCAAGAGCTGTCACTGTGCAAACTGCTACTTAAACACTTCTGACAAGGCTAAGGGAAAAAAAAGGCGTTCTGAAAAATCATGACACACTCTGCTATGAAATTACACTGTCTTTGCTGGCACCCAAGTAACAGCTCCAGGCTGGTCTTCAAATGTGAAATGGTCATGGATCAAGGCTCTTTACCTTTGACTGACATTTTACACAGGTACTTTAGTCCCTCCAACTTCTGGTGCAATATACTTTTGTGTTTGTAGCCTTACCAAAAGAGCATACATGAACCACACCTGGCTTTTTATGGTTCTTATTATCCAAACAGCTTAGTGGAAGACTTTCTGATTCCCACCAGCTAGAGAAGTGCTCATGAGTACATACGTGTCCATGTACCAAAAGGTACTGTCAGACCACAAAGCTAAAGTCTGTCTTACATGCAGATAGCATTTTTTGAGTACTGACTCAATATAGAAAGAAAAATAATGTTACCAATACCACATGACCTTACTGGTGCACTGCTGATGTTATAAACCCTTCATTACTAAAGGTTTAGAGAATGAGTGCCACTGGCACAAAATATTAATGACTTACCTAAAACAGAAGGAGATGAAAATGTAGCACAAGTGCTAAAGAAGACATAATTTACATCAAGAAAATGTATGACAGCGTATCTTATTATTTTTCAATGAAGAGGATTTTGCCATAATAACAGCTACTAAATGAGGCTCTGCTTAATATAACTGTTACCTTTGTCCTCTCTAAATTGTATCAACAAATCAGAATATACACCAAACTCTTACGCTGGTAGAATGCAAGACTTGTCAGATTTTCTCCTTTAAAAAGAGGCAATAAATAGAAAATGTGCATGGCTGCTACGCCTAGGAAGTTTATTTCTGTGAGCAGTTCAGCAAGGAAAGACATGGAGAGACATGTAGTTCCAGGAGGAACTACAGACAAATGCTGTTCATTTAGGTAACCACACTGATTTACTGAAGAGCTTTGGATTTTGTCAAAAAACCTGAATGGAATATTTCTGGTCAAATAACAAATCCCCAAAAACCAACAAAACAACATGAAGAAAATCTATTTACAGAAACCTGAGCTACCAAGCAAAATGGCTTGAACCTAAAATGACAAAAGCAAAAAGCTACACAGGAAACAGTATTATGTAAGGAAGGGATAACTGGTATTCTCAAAGAGCCAAAAATACATTATTACAATTATTATTTAGTAGAAGAGGTTCATAAAACAAGTTGTTTAACAGCACACCTATAATTCAAAAGGGAAAATGAGATACAAATGAACAAGTGTCAAAATACTATGCTGCTCTCATGAATTGTTCTCACAACATAAGAATAATTAAAAGAAAATTAAAAAGTATGAATGGGTTTCTAGTGTTCCTATTTGAATGCAGACAATTTATGTCCATATAAAATAATCAATATTACAAGGAAGAATGGCTGCTGCTGTAAGCTCTTTAGCAAAGCACAAGAGCATATGAAGACTGGAGAAGCTGTTAAGATTTGAAACACATGAAAATTACATATAAAGTACGTATTTGACATTTGTATGAAAAACATTTTAGCCCTGTTCCCCAGCATCTTCTTTTGTTTCATAATTGTAGCTGGTTTCTATTACTTCTGTATGTAATCCATGAGGGCTGGTTAAATGAAGTAATATTTTATCACACTAAAGGAGATCACAACACATACTTGGATTCTACTCCTTTTAAAGAAATTGTCTTCTGAAGGCCTAAGTTTTCATAATAGAAAGTTCTGTAACACCATCTAGTTAAGGCATATTACTTAGAAAATGGCATCTAACACAAGATACACAATAAAATAAAAAACCCAAACAAATTTATTTTTCTTCCTACCCTTCTCCACAAAAATTAAAAAGAATCAAAGTAATGTTCGAAGATGGCTCCACAGGTTTTGGACACACGTAGCAGAACTAAATAAATAGCATACAGTATGTACTTCCCCTTTGTAGTAGTTTATGAGATAAGCTGGACATGGAAGATACTTTTTGACCACTTCCACAGCTGCCTGTTCACAACAGAGGACTGCTGGTACCAAGGACTACTGGATTAAAGTCCATCCAGCTCTAGGCAGATGGGTAACATAACGATCCTGGTCCTCATGTACCCTCCAAATTTAATGGGGTTCTTCCAGAAAACCCTCAATTTGCCTCATTTTAAAAAGCTGACAGCGTAACTCCAGAAATATCCATTCTCTATTCTAGCCTGTCTTCCCTTCTCTGCATATATTTTCAAAGTTATTGCTTCTTCCTTACCTCAGAATTTCTGAAGATTCCACAGGAATCTCTTCATTCCATTTATAGCACAGAACTGTCTGTACCCTCTTTTAATTCTGTGAAATCATTACTTGTTTCTTACCAAGCTATTGGGTACTGATGCCATGTATTCTGATTTGCTTACCATGGAAACGTGTAGAGAAAGATGGAAGAGCCCACAAATAAAACAGGAGAAAGAGGTTTAGTTTGGGATTTTTTACTGAGAAAAGTTACCATTTCTTTCCAACTTTGCAAAAACAAACATCTAAAGAAATGATGGAACACAAGCTTTTTATTTTCTTAAGCTCTTCAGCAAACTTAGGACAAGCACAAGTCTGCAGCCTAAGGCAGGTTCCACTGAAACTAAGACAACTTGACACTTCCAGTAAATTTCGTCAGACAACACCATCCAGTCTAGTTTGGTTTTTTTTCTTTTTTTTTTAAATGAAGCTTACAGATTCAGTTGCACTTTTCATTTTCCTGGGAATAGCAATGATGACTACAGTTTAGGACAATTTATGGAAAGATTTTAGGTAATATTTGTATCCGAACAGGTCAGAATTCTGTCTTCTCTCATAGCCATTTTCCTCTAGTCTTATATGCTCACAAAGTCCAAGTACGAAGTATGCAAGTGCAATTAGATCACCCTCATTGTCAAAGCTGGTCATCTAGCCACTGAGGTTATGGATGGCAGGACTGGAAACTCTGTTAACAGATGTGAATACATTAATCCACAAGCCATTTTGTAATAAAGTTCTTGACCACTAAAATAAGATGAAGATAACTAACACATTCCATATAAACAATTTTAGCTACCCTAAGGTACAACAGACTGCACTAAATACGTTATTTTCGAACAAGCACCTGTGTACTTTTTATTCCATTTCTTGTTGTATTTAGGAATAGTACTCCACGAATGCTCAGATAGCTATTATTTTCCTCCACCTAAGAACTTACACAGCAAAAATAAAGGACAAAGCTGTTATACTTTCTCAAACAGGTCAGAAAACATCGTCGCTGATTTTTTTGTATTTACTCTGCCTGAATTTCTGTCAGGTCGTCCTGGAGTACAGACCATTTGGGCCATGGGACCATCTGTAATGAGCACAATTCAATGAAGCTCAGAGTTGCCTGTTGGTGTACAGAGCTTAGGGGGTTAGCTGCTACATACTCTTTTACTTTTGGCAATGGATTATGGAAGAAAAAAGCATCAGACCCACTGAGCTTACTCACCTAAAATAACACTTAGTATTAGGTAGACAAGCACAAAAATCTAAATTTTATTTTTATCATATTAAAAGAAATTTCTAAAAGGTACAGGTCATTTCTGGCATGCATCTCCCACTCAGTCTGCACAGGAAAGGAACAGAACCTGGAACCAAATAAAGCATATCCACACTTATAAAAATATTCTAACAGCCTTGCTGAGCTGTGAGATTGCTAATGAATGTTGTACACAAATAACATTCAAGTGTTTAAACCCATAGGAACTGAAGTTGTAGCATCACTCATTGATATTGTTAAATCTAAAGCTTGTCTCAACATTTACATTGATGTGGCTTTTCAAGGACTTCAACCACACAATTATGAAAGTGATCTTGCAAAGTAAATTATATTCTAAGAAAACCTCTAATGCTAAATTTCTCCTTTTAACATAATAAGAAAACCGTAAACATTCAAAAGGACGTTTCAAACACACAAATGGACAAATCATGAATGTCTGCACTAACAAAACAGAAAGACTACAAAGCAACCTGCAAAATGCTTATAACCAGAGTGAAAAAAAGTCTGAATGAGCCTTAGGAAAGAAGCTTGTGAACTTACAGAAATTTTTGAAGGTTTATGTTCACTGATCAAAAAAAAAAGTTATTGATTCCCTTGCTACACAGCATATTTCATGGCTTTTCTGTAGTTTTAACAAAACATGAATTTTAGAGAGAGGAATTAAACAGAAATAAACAAATGAAAGACGAATGCAAATACTTCTATTACAATTATCCATCAAACCAGAAAAAACAAAATATCAATAAGATTATACAAAATGTTTCAGTGGTATGCCCTTTGTATTTGCCATACATCAACATGAATAATGTAACTTACATAGCCACTCTATAATTGTATGATTATGTTGGATAATCTCAGTAATAATTAGCACCTAACCAGCAGTCTAAGCATAGATATAGGTGACTCATGAGCCCTAAGGTCAGAATAGAGGAATTTCAACAGCACATCCCCAAAAAAATGTAACTAAGCCTTAGTTTACTACATTCCCCGTTCCAACTACTGCTAAAGTATTATTCTTCACAAGTTTCTACAAAATGCATATAATGAATACATGGGTGATGTATGAACATAACACAGAGCCAAGCAATAAGGCACTGCAATGCCTCTGAGTTCAAAATGAAGGTTATTTAAGTCTCATTATTTGCTGCTTTTCCAGAAGAAAAGTTTAGAAATGAGTAAGCAACTGCACAGAAAAATAAGGAGTACACATGCATTCCCCCTTCTCACCAAATATGTAATAAACCAAAATAAGAACAAATTTAGACTTTATAAATGATAGCCATGAGAACTACTACAATAATCACTGAATCTCTGTCTATTCAGCAACTTAAAAGGTTACATTAGATTACATTAGATACATTTTCCTTGTTTTGGCAACAACACAATCCCAAACAAAGAGATACAACAGAAATGATGAGATAATGGGATAATTTAGTGTTATAATCACATCTCCTTGTTTCCTTTTTGGACTTTTAAAACCTTTAACACCATTAGAAGGGTAATGGCCTTAAACTTATGAAGGATAGGTTCAGGTATTAGGGAGAAGTTCTTTACTGTGAGTCTGGTGAGGCACTGGGCAGGTCTCCCACAAAAGTGGTGAATGCTCCATTTCCGGAAGCGTTCAAGGGTGTCTTGGATGGGGCTTTGAGTAACCTGGTCTAGTGGAAGATGCCCCTGCCCATGGCAAGTGTTTGGAAGTAGATGACCTCTGGTGTACCTCTGAATGCAAATTATTCTATGAAAAATTATGGCTTAGGGCAGAACTTCACCCCAAGGTGGAAATTCTGAAAAGGGTGATGGAGACAGCTAAGTCAAATTGCACAAAATATCAGATTAGAATACCAAGAAAGTAAGTGCAACACTGCACAATGCAAGCTCAAAACAGTTTTTAGACAGCAGAATCCAAGCAAGGAGTGAAACAATGGCCTTTCAGCTGCAGTCAATCTATAAGACATGTAGGAACAACAAAGCAGATTTTTTTTGGTGCAGCTCTGACATCAATGTTGCACAGCTTTACTAGACAAAGCTGATTGCTATCCACTGTAAAAATGTTTTAAGTGGCTATTTGCCCCTTTTATTATACAAAATAAAGTGTAATGGCTTATAAAATATAGGCTAAAGTACACAACTAAAAAATTTTACTAAATTAATGAGATATACATTAAGCCATTCCAAAAATATTTGTGTCCTTGTATTTAACAGTACTGGAAATGAATCATGATTGCATAATTGAAGAAATACAACCAGAAAATTAAATATATCTGCTTAGACAGACAGAAGACACCATATATTCAATAAACATAAGGAGAAATTAAATTAGTAGAACAGACAGGTGTAGATGGAGAAGTTCAAACTTAAAGATTTCAATTTGGCCCTTTTGTTAGTACCCACGTGTTTTGTAATAGACCTTTGCTCTTACTGCAGCAGCAGGAGGACCCTCTATATTTATACTCCAAGGACAGAGTCTATTATCAAAACAGTGAGGATTACAAATAATTTTCCCTTATTATAAATAACAATGAATTTTGAGTACTTTTATCTGCAAGGATACTGTCCAAGTAATTCAAATAAGCCAGAAGAAATCATTAACTTTTATTAGCTGAAGTAAAGCAATCAGCATTTTACTATGCATGCTGAAAAGCAAAGTCAAAAGACCAGCAGCATATTACAAGTAACTGCCTTAGTGGTGCTAACAATCTCTCAATTTTGAGCTAAAATGTTCAGTTTAGGAATTTAAGCCTCAAGTATCGGTTGCATCACACAGGTTCATCTGACAGAATTCTGTACATTTTGCTCAAAACCCAACATTTGGAATGCATTTATCATGTATGAGCTTTACATACAGGATGTAAACCAGTGTTTTTGAGGGCTCTGCTTCTTAAATTTGATTGCTCAAATATCAAGAAATTAAACTCAGTTGGAAGAGAAGAAAGAATCTTCTCTAGTCATGCAGCAATTCCTAGACAGATTCATTTGCCTGTAAGTTCAATAATACTGGGAGGAATGGATAAAAGACTTTTTTAGTCAGTAAGTTCTTAAAAATAATAATACTGATAGAATAGAAGTAATTATTTGAGTAGAAGAATTTTAGAACTGTCACCTCAATTTTAGATACCATTAGGTAGCTAAATCCTTGTAGCTCAGCCTTGTTTTCTTCGCCCCGTGTTGACTGGGAAGTGTTGTATGCCTAATACTCAATCCAACCATCTGTATGAGGCATTTCCACAGAAGACTGAATAAAAACCTAATATTGCCTATTCTACATAAAAAGATGATAAAAAAATACCAAACAAAAAACAGCTGACACAGTTGTTTCTTTAGGAAGC
>VXBB01000563.1:64347-86631 GCA_013399915.1 Illadopsis cleaveri | reverse complement strand
AAAAAAGGTTGCCTAAGAGGAAGAAGAGGGAGCTAAAAATGCCAGAACTCAAGTAACCAAAGTGAAGTAATAGATGTTCCAAAAGTAAGTGACATGAAAAGACTGGGGGGGGGAAATATGGTTTGTATAAACTGTCTGCTGCCAAGTAAGTAACAGTAGTGGAGTGAAAAAGAAGGAGCAAAAAAGAAAGAAGGGATGCACAAGTAGGAAAGAGAAAAGAAACAGTATCTCCTTTTCCCAAACAAGAAGCAGACACATGAGGAAAAACTAGGTGCCCTTCATCAATGACAAGCATAATCACTATGCACATCACTGTTTAACATGCAGTTGTTATGCTATGGCTTTCCATAATACACTGATTTTTTTTTTCCTGGATTAAAATGGCAGTATAAAATCTCATAGCCAAATTTAAATTAGGAAAAAATTGGCTAGATTGGTTCCAATTAAAAAACACAGAGTAAGATAGAATTTTTTCATTTTAATTGTATATTGATTAAGTAATTTCCAGGATATACAAGTTATTGTACCAAAATCTATACCATATTAATAGTTCTAACAGGTGGAAAACTGGTAAGCATCATGAAGAAGTGGAAAGAATGGTTTTAAGAAGCATTTCCAAACAGTAAGCAGAGATAGCTGGAAATGCAGAGCAATCACATTTCTTTTAATCTTTCCTGAAACTACTCTCTGCAGCATGATCTCAGGAGGTCATTTAACAGAGACTTGTGAGAGAACACACAAAACCTGACAGTTCTACATGATCTCCTGCAGCTTGCATACCTTTACTCCAATTGTTGTTATAAGCACTTTAAAGTAATATGATCTGGCACTATTGTCAGAAGCACTCTCCATCCTTCTCATCCTGATCATTTATCTCTACCATGCACTTTCTCCACTGCTTCTACAGCTTTGCAGTGATCAACACTGGGAAAGCTGATGTGAATCAAGAATAATCCAGAAGAAAGAGCAACTTCAATCCAGAACATTGATCCAGCCTTGACCAGTAAATTACAGCCCAGTTGGAGTTTGCCTGCTTATCTACATTACCTATGTATTTTGAGATTAGAACATAACTAACAATATCAACACCCAGGATTTAAGTCACAAAGTTTGGCACATTTGACCCTTTACTGCAGTATAAACCTAAAGAGAAAATCTAACGATCAAGTTTTTTGGTTTCATATGGGAGGAATTACGAGGACCAAACATGTAAAAAAGTAATGGAAAAAAATGTTCTTCCTCCCAAGAAACATGTATTTTCTTTGAATTCTTACTGTGAGAGGTTTTGGCCCTCCTCGTATTAGTAAAGTCCAGTTTACATGCTAACAAAACAATTTCCTTTATGTAATGACTGAATACACAAGAGGAAAGCACTCTTGACTCCAGAAGGTACAAAGGGATTAACTCCAGTAGCACAGAAAACAGGTATTCTGAACACTAAAAAGGTCACCCCTTAACGTAGTGAGAGAAACCACAATTTTCAAGAAATACAATTGAAAATACATCACAAGAAGAGAATCAATTATAAGCACATAGAACCTGCATGTAGCGTTAAATCTGCGCATCATTAATCCATGCAAAACCCCAATATTTTCAGTGCTGATATGAAAGAAACAAGTACTTCCATTCTGCACATTAAAACATTGATACAGCACATATGACCAAACTTTTGTACTAATAAACCAATAATTTTACAAAAAGTCAGCACTAAAGATCTTAGTCCTACTGAATCTAGGAGTCTGAACACAAAGTACCATAAGTCTCAGGAAGGGTTAGGAGTATTCAGTCTGGATCTTTTCGCTGGAAAGGAATTATAGCAGCCTCTGTTTGGAACTTGAATATATACCAAACAAATGTGATTTGCCTGAAGTGATTCATCACCTCATCTTCATTGATGCATAGTTACCAATACTCAAGGAAATATCACCCCAAAAAAGGTTTTAAAATAGAAAAGTAGCCTTTAAAAACAACCAAGAAAAATTCACTTGGCAACTGAACCTTTTCTGCTACAAAACATTTATTCACATTAAAGACAAACAAAAACTGATAAAGTGACCATACCATTAACTAACTACTTGTAAAGAAGATGCTTTAAATTGAGATTAGTCAGTTTATTGGTAAAACACATTTTCCTAACTACAGTACTACTGGTATCATGAACCACTGCTGCTTGTAACCACTTCCCCCACCCCCATCCCCAGTTTGTGCTCCTGCATTATTATGCCAAGCACATAAGGGAGAGGAAATACAAATCTCCTCTCTACAAAAGAGGAAGAAGGAAAAAAAAAGCCCCAAACATGAAAACCCTACAAGTTTTGCAGCTATTCATCCTCTAATAAGGATCATTATTTACAAAAAGTTATTCAGCATTTGTTGAGAATGCAAGGAAATAATACAAAATCCACGGATTCCAAACTTTAAGCATTGGGTTCCAGTAAACTGGCACTCAAAGGAAAAAAGATTGCACTCATGTAAGCATTTTGACACAGACAGACGATGCATCTCCAGGAGACAAATTAAAGGGTGATGCTCCATTGAACAGTTATGTGATAGGAGTACACTGTACTATGCATAGCACATAAATGCTATGTAGATCTCTCATTTTTTGAATTCCTTATTAATTGCAAGATGTTATTCATAGGAGATGTCTGAGCAGCCATAAATGTAGAGCTCTATCAGTGATTCAGCATCTGTAGGTCTGCAGCAAAAATTATGTGCTTTTATGGGATAATGGGAAAGCAGCTAAACCTCTGCACCTAAATCCAGCCTGAATTCCTACCCCTTTCTTCTCCCGTCTTGGGGTACAATTCTCCTACCTCCTTTGTGTTAACTTAAATCAGCATACAGCTGTAAAGAGAACTGGTTGTGCAACCAAAATAGAAAATCCATCCTCCCAAAAAGATTGTTCTGATAGATCAGTGCCCCAACTTACCTTCAGTCATGTGCCCCTTATGTCTAGGGCCAAGGCTGTGTAGGTGAATGCAAACTAGGCCTTTTATTGGCAGCTCAAAACTATTTCACGATTACAAATACAGTTTAAATGGGTTTTTGCAGACTTATCTAAAATATTCATTTTAGAAGATACAAGTATGTATAAAATCTTTTTTTTTTAATCCACAGGAAAGTCACAGAAGTTGCTCTATAGTCTACACAATTTTTAAAATTCTAAATAGACTGCCCTTTCATTGTTTACTACTTTAACTCAGTAAAGCAGTAAAGATTTAAATCAGACTGAAACTGATGAACAATATCCTAGGCATTTATTTAATATAAAAATCCATTTGTTCCTCCAGTACACTCTGGGGAAAAAATAACATTACCCCTTTGCTTTAAGGGACTCAGAAACCAAGAAAAAAATTCTGTTGCATTTGGCATATTTCAATCACTGTAGATCTGTTTATACACATACTTCCTAGGTGTGAGCCCTAGAAAAGTCTCATTCAATCAGGATACTGCTACAGCAGTGTTTTCCAGATAAAGCCAGTAGTGCATACATTCAGTTGAATGTAAAGTTTGAAAAAAATGAAAGTTAAAAACAAAAAAACAAAAAATCAAGCCATGATTAACTTCACACAGCTAGAGGCTGAGAGCACCACGGCCTAGTTTCAGATATGAAATAAACACTTTTATAATTTTAAATTGAAATGATCCCTTTAAGTCTATTTAATGCATTTACTTTTCATACTCATATTCCAGCTTCCTCAGCAGCATATACACAGTTAAACCCCAACGCTTATTAGAATAGACTTCTGGTGGGAAGTGCTAAGAATTCACCCCACTGCCTACCAATCTATCCAGAAATCTGTTCTCACTCCTACTTCCTCCTGTCTGTTCCTTTCTGAAACAGCAGTAGGGGGGTTGGGAGTTTGCCTTTGCTCTACTGGATCACAGTTGTGTACACGAACTATACCAGACCATATGACAATCTCTCTCAATTCCTAAGAGGCAAAACAACCTTCCTACCGAGCCAATGAGCAGAGAAGCAGGTAAGAGCGAGAGCCAGCAGACACCAGTGTCCACATGCCTGTGTTCACAGAGACCAGTTACTACATCTGTGCCTGATGTAACAAGGAGGAAGTACAGAAAATGTTACTTCAAGGATAAGAGCAGCCCTGTCCATACTCACAGGAGCATGCTCCAGCTTCTATCTGGTTGCCTACATGCAACTTCAGATGGTCCAGAGAAAAACCAAAGACTCAGAGGTATTGTTTAGCATGCAGGAAGGCTTTGACATAAAGAAAGTTACCGTATTGAAGAAAAAACAGTGCCTGTTTGATGAGCAATGCATGCAGAGGATAAGCCCACTGCTGGAGAGTGAGACTAAAGAGAAAGGTTAGAATCTGAAAAGAAACCTCCATGGCTGCCTGGAATCTGCCAGAAAAAAACAGGCCAATCAGAAACCTAGTGAAGATGGATTTTCCGTTCATTAACGGAAAGCATTAAAGTTTTACTGAACACCAAACTGCAAAAATCCAGCAGGAAAACCACTCCAAGACACAGCACCTGAGGAGATATTCCACTACTCACTCTCAGTGGAGAGCTGGTAAGATTCCCAAAAGGGCCCAGCCTTTAGATCCATGAAACCTGTGTTTAAGTCTGGTAAAACCAGAATTGCCTGATCAAATACACTGAAATAGGATCTTGCTCATGTTCTTTTCTGGGAAGCTAAAAATTATTTTTACAGAGATTTTATTTTTAATCTAATAAATTAATAATTGCATTTTACAACAGCTTTTAGCCCAGCAAACAAGTTCTTGTGTAAAATACTACAAAATTTTATCAACATTTTTATACTAGGTTTCAGGGTATACAACATACATGAGTATGCAAGAAGTGACATGACAGAAAATAGTTCCCTCAGCTGGAGCTACGTAATTTTTACTTTTTAGTTTAATTCAACTAGAATTTGAACTAAAATTTAGTTTAATTCAGTGTAGAGTCATTATATCTGTATAACAACACGGTCATCTAATTTTCCTATTTAACTTTTCGGTCCACTGTTATGTTCTTAAATTCTTTACTACCACATAGACAACTGACTGAGAAAACAAGAAGCAGCTTTACTAGAGAGAATAGGGAGCAAAACTGAAGTGGCAGAAGGCATTGCCTACTACTTGCCCTAAAGAAACATGAAAACCACCAGAGATAAAGAACTGTCAAGTAGCTGGAGATACATCTAGCATCTGCCTATATTGAAACATTATTGCAATAAGGACCAAAACTAAACCAGTTTTCCACTGCATCATTTCTTCATCAATATCCTACACAATGTGGAAATAGACATGGGTCACTCAGCATAAGAACTGCATAATAGTCTGCCTTTAATTTATAAGTGTTAATGCAACCAATGACCAATGACATTTGATACACTAATACTAGAAGTGTTATTGTAAAGAGCCATTCAATCCTCGTGTTAAGGTTAAATATTTGTCCCTCTCAATTTAAGAGATTGTACAATTCACTCTGCTCACATTACATTAAAAAAAGTACACAAACAATAAAGAAATAAGGCATTTTAACAAAATCCCTAAGCACTAAACTAAGAAGAAGTCTGACCATGACCATATGTATTTCCCTTAGAGAAAAACTCATCTTCTACTGAAACAGGGCTCTATATACGACAGAAGAGTCATATTTCCAGAATACCAAAGAAAAGTAATTTTCTTTTCATTGACAAGCAGCTAGGAAAAGATGGCACCTTTTTATTTGCTTGGTTCTGCTTCAGGTCATAAATTCATGTTATGAAGATTAAACATCCAAAAATCTTAAGGGTTCAAATGTTAGCGTGAAAAAGTTGAAGGGTTATAACTTCCCCTCACTTAAAGTTTATAATAAATACTGACAGCAAGAGAATGTCAAAGATACCACTAGCCTATCACATTTCCAACCTTCAGAAGACAGCTTTAAAAAATAAAAACCCAAACAACCCCAACAAAAAAATCACAACCCCCTCCTCCCCCCAGTGCCCTCTTTAGTTTAAATACTAAATCTTAGAAGTCCTGTAGGGCAATATAGATTTGAGAAATCTCATGGAACCTCTTTAGGAACCAGGTTCTCTAATTCACACAACAATAATTTGAGAAATTTGAGGTTCAGTTAGCATCAAACATCATTATTTCTTAAGGGTTTTTCCAGACAGATTATGTGTCAAATAAAATTAACCCCAGAGATGTAACACAATCTTATAATAGTTTGACTAAATAACAAGTTTTAAAGTAGACAGCCATCAAAGTAAGGAGAACAGGCAATCATGAATTCAGGAAATGTACATTGCCCCATAGTCAGCTAATGGCAACTTTAATAGGATGTGATGGATTTTTCTCCACCAGGAGAAAATACTGCCTGCATTTTTGCTTCAACAACCCACGCCAGCTGACTAATGGAGTTATATTTTTGTCTCATATGAGGATGGTTACTTGCCCATCCTCTAGCAGTTGCAGAATGAAACATTAACAACAGCTGTGGGGTGAACAGAAAAGCTGCTGTATTTGGTAGCCAAGATCCAAAGCACAGGCCTTTCCTCTCAAACAGTGGAGCTCATTTTCTGTCACAGGGTGACGAAAAGACACAGCATAGAACAAAGCCACTTTTAGGGCCTGAAGTAGCTAACTGAAGGTACTTTTAAGGAGTAATACATCTTCATGGGAAAAAAAAGTAAAGGATTCACAGAAATTAAAAATAGGGCACTTGGATAGATAAGAGCCCTTGGGAGCTTAGAAGTTGTTGCTGAAAAGAAATACCGGTGGATCCAGACAGGTTTCTTTAAACAACTCTTATCAAATACTATTAAATATAAAACTCTTTAGCTCGGCATTCTAACAATTCTAATCGTAACAGACCAATCCCAAGGAAACATTCCTGCCACGCTACTGAATAATCAGCATATGCCTGCAACTAGAAACATCTTTTTATGCAAACACTTGGGCTTCAGTCCTGCAAAAATTTAAATACATCATTCTGAGTAGACCTACAGATCTCTGTGGAAGTCTGTAGAGTTTATCACACACATAAAAGCTAACACATATTTATAAGCTTTGCAGGATAATTGCTTTTGGCAGAATATAAATAACATTGCTCTAATGTGTTTCAGCATCATGGTCTCCTGCTTTAAGAGCCAGACATTCTGGTGAAGCCTGTCATTCTTCATACAAAGAGTGGCAGCTGTATAGCCCACAGAGACATTTAAACTTCTCTTTGCATTTTCTTTAAAGTTTCAGAATAGTGTTTGGGCATTCTTTTAAAGTCGCAAGAAAGCTAACAAGCGAAGCCGATAAAAATTGCCTAAAAATGCTTTCTTGCTAGTGCCATGGATACCACTGGTAGGGCTGGAAGCAATTCTTAGACAAACTATCTATAGCTTCCAACACTGCCAAACAGAACATCATTTCGGCTGAGGGGTTTACTAGGTATTTTTTCCAGAACTTGCACTGGCCAACACGGCAATAATTCAATATGAGAAGCGGTCTTAAAAAAGGACTCTAATGTTCACTGTACTACATACTTCAATGAAAAACCTTAAAAATCTGCTACAAGAAGAGCTTTCAAATTGCAAGACAGGCATCTGAAATAATTTTAGAAATTTAATGCCAGCAGTTTGCCTAATTGATTTTTAAATGCATACCTAAAACTAGGCCCCAGATTTCTCTCCTTGTCAGTTTATTTTTTTTTTTTTTCAGAATTGTCTTACTGTCTCTATTGCCTTTCATTTCAACTTCTAACAAGGATAGACAGGAGCAAACGGAAGTAGCTTCAGATTCCATCAATGCCATTGAGAATTAAAAGAATGGTATATATCACCTAGTGCAAGCCCCAGCTGGAACAGCAGACCTGTCTTGGCAGAAGGTCCAGCTCTAATTAGGAGAAAGGAATTACTATATTTTGTAGACATAGGTAGCCCTTACAGCAGCTTTACTTTTGCCCTTCCATGCTCCTGCCCTTACTTTCATTTGATACCTTCATCTCTCTAATATCACCTTGAAAAAAGATTATACAGCTGTTGCTGTTGCATGCAACAAAACCAGCCCTGGTATAATTTAACTGTAGTCCAACAACACAAAAAATGTAATTAAAAACACTCAGCAGCTCTCTCAAACCCGTATGAATTCACATTTGCAGCCAGTATTGCCCAAATAACCAGTTAGAATTTCCTTGAATTCAACTGATTTCCATTAAGCATATTTTGTTCTGTGTACAAAAATGACAGACCTACAGTTAAGTGGAACACACAGGTAAATTTTGAAGTACCTAACTTTCAATCATTAAATCCTTTGTTTGTGCCTCAATTGTATCTAGTGTAAAGCAGCATCTTAAAAAAACCCCAAAAACCAAACCACACAAAAAAATTCCAACAACAATAACTCAAACAAACAAGAAACCCACCCAGTTTCCAAGTATTAATAAATGAGCCTTGGCTGAGCAGAGACTGAAGGAAAGTGACACAGGCAATCTCCCCCCTACTTCATGAGGTCCTTGTTCAAGGCGAAAACCCAAGAGCACCAGCACCTCCCAACCCCCTTCTCTATCTGCTAAAACACCACCTTAACAACCGAAAGAAAGCAGTTGACACTGACATGACCATAAATTCACTGCATTTCCTAACAAAACTGAATTGCTAAGTTCTTTCCTAGAACATCATGCTTACCCACTTTCCTTCATCACCTTGTTCACATGGTTCTTGTGAAATACCCATGCAGTACACAGATACTGAAATTAGATTTAGATACTTAGTACTGAGTACAGATTTACTACACAGATACTGAAATACTTCATTTAGATAACACTAATTTCAAGTTCTACCATCAAGCATGAACAACGAGTTACATTAAAAGATTAAAACTGCATAAGCTGGCATAGCAATTTCAGTTTGCTTAAACTTACAAATGTCTGAAAACACAACATTTCAATTACAAACAGATAAACTACCCAAACCTAACTTTCTGTTAAGGTCAAACTAAGCCCTACCAAAGAACCACATGGTAAATTTCCCCACCAATGAATCCAGAAAGAAATATCATATTTCAGCTCAAACCACCTGACGAGGAAACAGATGCATATGGAATTTAACCAAGTTTCATAGCAAATGGAAAAGTCAGAGAAAGGATGTAAACAAAAAATTTTTGCCAGATCCTTTATGGTAATTGTTATGTTTTTACATAAAGCATGATAACTTTCAGGTAACAGCAGCATTAAGAAGTTAAAATAACAAAATACAGTACTAAATCATTATTCATTTGTGATGCTCTTGGAACACTGTCCAGATATTAATGGCATCTCTGAACATGTTCAATGTCTCTTGAGTTTCTCAGACATTTTCAAAGGGACAGTTCCAATCTCCCAGAAAGGAAAAACGATAGCTGACCCCTCTGTAGTCCTTCAGTAGTTCTAAATCATCATCTGCCTTGTCACAACTTTTCCAAACCATTTCAAACCACAGATCAGTTTTACCATTAAAAAGCAAACAGGTGAGCATTTAAGTTCAGTAGATTTAAAACCAGTCTACTCCCACTCTCACTCATTAACTGATTTCAACGGTAAATTTGCTTTAGTTTCTGTAAGAGGGGACTATTAACTATACAGAGACAAAGTTATTTTCTGTGTCAAAATGACAGCACCAGTACTCTTATATTTAGTGAAACTGGATTTGTCAGTGTTGATTAAACAGTGTATTAATGGAATTCTCTTTTATTTCTATTTTAAATGGCTTGTGTACTTATACAACTGTAGTTTATTCTGAAATACTTCACAGAATTTTAGAAAGGGTCTGAAAAAAACCCCAAACCCTCAAACCTATCCTGAAGAGTTAAGGATTTCAAATTATGTAGGCTATCAGAAACCTTTACAACAAAACCACCAATAGCACATATCAGGCATATCATCACAAATCTTCATACTGCTTGGGGGAGGGGGCATTTACTCACACCTCTTTAAAACACTCATAGAATTATGAAGGCCTGTTTGGAGTGCCCTTTTCTGTGTACTTTTACAAAGGAGCAACAACTTTGAGACCCTTCAGAGCCACAGATAAATCATTTTGTGTAGCCTCAAGGAGTATGATTAATACTGAATTCAACTTAACCTCTGTGGATCTTGGAACCTCACTTGGTAGCAGCCAAGACTGAGCAACTGCAGGGCAAGGCTGGAATTGGAATGAATAAAGCACACACACGACATTCTCCTTTGTGAAGAAATTGGTACATAACGGATCCTGAGAGACTAAAGATTAATGAACCTAAGTCTATCATTAGGAAAAATCAAACCTTAAAAAAGATATAGACAGAAGGAATACATGAACCTCCTTACTTGCACTGTCAGAGGCTAGAGCAATTTCTGATCATAGTTGCATGGAAGTTAAAGGCATACAAATAGTATCTGGCTATTTAAACTGTGAGAACTATTGATCTGAGCTTCTTGTGATCTACTGGAATATTGCATGAAGAAAGGGTGAGACCAAAAGATTTTCCTACTTTTTGTCCAGCATTGTTATTGACAAAGGACAAATCCCAAAGACAAACAAGAATACACCATGACAAAATTATTTGCTGAGTTATAGTAAGAACACATTGCAGAGGAAAGCAAAATCACTCCTTTGGAGAACACCATTTCCCAGTGTAAATAAAGCTAACAGAAGTTATATCCTACTGAAAACATGATATAACCAAAATTTTTTATGATTAATGATAAAAGATTGAACAGCCTCTTTCATTTCAACTGTTAAGACTGAATTCCAGAAGAATCAAATATACTGTTTTATTCTTTTGACAAAATAAGGGAAGCCAAGTAATAACAACACCGAAAAAAAAATCACCTCTCACCAAATACACCCTAGATCATGGACATTAATGCTGTAACTGGAAATTGAGTTATGTTTTCTCCACTGTAAAATACATAAGTGAAGAAACAAAAAATGCAGAAAGCAAATAATTTCTACTGTAGAATACTACAAATTCTGCACTACCTGATTGTAATTGCCTTTAAAACAAACTGTGAAGCAATCTCAGAAAAGCTGACCAAAATCACACTTGCCCTCGAGAAGTGTCACTTGATCCTTCCTCCTTTGCCGTGTGAAATACAATTAATCGCTCTTGCAACTTCTCTACTGAAACAATCTTTTACTGAAGTACATGGCAGAGATTTGGATCATCAAGCCTTATTTGGGATGCTAAGTTGATCCAAGCTCATACTGAAAGGAGTATGAGGATCTTAAAACTAACTAAAAGCTCTTACTTCATCCATTGAGCTTCAGTTGTGGGGCTCAAGCTCAAGCAGCAGAGATTTGCCAAATGGTAGAAAAGCCAATTCTACATCTGCCAAGAGTCACTCAGGCCTAAAAAACCAGCTGAAATAACAGACTTGCTAAACTTATTTCCAGTTATTCCTCAAATCTAATCCATACATTTTGGTTTTGTTCCAAAAAGGAGCTATACATGGAACTGTAGTTCTACTGCAGAAAGATTTGTTTGCAAATATCAAAAAAGTTGAATTTTCTGTAGCAGAGAAGTGACTCAACATTGACTTTCAACATTTCTGTAATGTCTTCTTCTTTCACTGATGAAAAGAGATGAACTTGTAGCCTGTGGGAAGCATTCTCTCCTTCTACATCAAAGGAAACACATGTTTTCATTTGGGTTATGTTTTTATTGTTCCAGAGTGGTATAAGACAAGCTTCTTGCTAGCATTGCTCAAGGGTAAAACCCTGGTATTAAGACCTGTAAGGATGCTCAATGGGCCAGTGAAATGTTTCCAAGAGACACTAACCAGTGGCTTACTTTCCAGAGAAGCTTTTCAGGATAACCTGCATGAGAACACTAATAGAGAAATACTTAATAGAGAAAAAATGCTTCCTAAAAATACTAGAAACAAACCAAAACCTATGAGGATGGCTAGAAACCCACACACTACAATATCAACATATTCAAAACATGGAAAAGATATGTCACTTTCAGCAGTAACAAAACAATCAAATGAAAAGCAAAAACCTACAAAGAATCAAAACAAACAAAAAAAATGCAAAAACCTACAGTTTTTAAAACGTACAGCAGAGAAGGAAAGAAGGGAGAATCTGAAAAGGCTTCTCTAATTAGCCAACTAAGCTTATCAGTTTTCCCCTAGTTAACCACAACTTGCTCCAGAAGAAGGAAAATAAAAGGCCTCCACAGGAAATTACACTAAAGTACAGCACTCTAAATTTATGTGTTGTTCTGGAATAGCTTCCTTGAATAGATCTGTTCTTCGTCTGGAATTCAACTAACAGATGAAGAAGAGCTCATGTTTTCTACCTTGCTTCAGGGGAATGAATGTGGACATGTTCTCCTTGTGCAGGATTTGCAGGCAGCATTAACTGAGAAATGAAAGCTTGTGAATTCATGCATCCTCAGCCCAGGTAGTTCGAAGAAAAGCAAAATGAGGTTCGTGTCAGTGACAAACACGTTTAGCTCAAGCATCTCCTTTACACTATGCAGAACACCCTGAGTATATGATGGAAGATACTTAAAAGTATCTTCCTTAAAAGGCAAGACTACTTCACCTTCTGAAATCATTACCAAAAAGTCATCTTCGGCCCTCAGACAACCTGAAAACAGGGAAGCACATAATCCCATAACAAGATTCCCTCAGCCTGCCTGCAGCCAAGAGGCTGGGGTGCAGGTATGGTCACAGCCTCAGTTTTCCATGCCCCAGGCAGATGTCTAACTGATTTCTGCAAATCCTCCATTACCTAACGCGGGTTGTTAACATGCGATTCTTCTGCATCACCATAGTAACAAAGCACGTACATTTTAAGGTGCATATGGGGGCTCTTCTAGAGGATGTGTCAAGTTGAATACACCTAAGACAATATAAGATATTTTAAGCTAGCCTCGTTCAGTACAAATACAGAAAGCATGAAAGCACTGTGCTAGAGATCATCACAAGACTGCTCAAGCAGTGGTTACACATCCATTAAAAAGTTTTCTGGAGGCTGAAAGAAGTAGAATGTGAAGCAAGATTCTGTCAAGACACTTATGGGACTTAAGGCATTAAAACAACTGTATAATTAATAATGGCCTGATTTACACATAGTAACTTCTCTGGGAACCACAGAGCACGACATAGTAAAAGATTTTATGAACACAGTTTACCTACAAGTTTTCCCTCCCACTCCTCCCCCCAAAAAAGGAAAAAAAGATTCAGATAGAAAACACATTTACTCATTAAGAAATGACAAGCAACTGGTATTTTCGTATCAATGAGAGCAGCAAGTACCTTGCACTTACAGGCCTGAACTATGATACCATTCCTATAGGATACATGAGGATATCACAGAAAACTCAGGCTTAATGGCAACCCTTACACTAGGTGTCCCCACAGCAAATATGCCCATACATTGTTAACAGTCTCACTGGCACTCTGTGATTTGCCACGTTGTGATGCACGTGTCTAGCGTGCATGACTTCTCATAACAGATGCCATTACTGCCTTAAAAGAACCAAACCAAAATAAAGTTCAACATGGCAAATGTATTATTCCCTCAAATAAATTCCTCAAAAACCTGGAGAGAGGTCTCAAACTGGTGGGGAAAAAAACTCCAACACAAAACCCTCAACTTTCAGAAAACAATTAGGAAAATCACATTAGCAGAAAGAATATAAGAAACAGCAAGCTACAAGTCTGGATGCAATTACACCAATATTACCAACATTTGAAATACTTCCATAGTTGCCATAGTAGAAATCTGAAGATTAAAGACTAAAGTCAGACTAAGCTCAAGAAACAAATCAAACAAAAGATCCCTAACAAATCTGTCAGAATATTGCTTTACTTTTTAATATTAGTATTTATATTATTTTAACACTTACTAAGATGCAGTCTTCAATGACACAGAACCACCTGCGCATGACCAGAAGACACTATCCTCCTCTCTGGTACGGGAGGAGAAGTAAATGAGGCAAGGGGTTGAAAAAAAATGAAGGTTTGAGAGCAGAACTGAAGCAATCTGATTACAACCCTGTATCTGTCTTATTATCAAAATCATCAAAATTGATACACTCTGGCCACATGGATTGTATTTGCACAAAAAAACCTCAGTTCTCAAACCCAAAAATTCTCAAGCATTTTATTTTACAACTTTGTATCTCCTTAGCATACTCATTATGTACAATTGGTAACAGCAATCAATTTCTTCTTAAATATCTTCCAGAATCAGAGACAGCAATGCCAAAATTTTTTTGCATCATCAGTAGCACTGTCATACATCAGTAGCACAGATCAGTATGATTTGAATCACAAGTGGAACTTGTAATGAGATAGTTAACTATCCCCCCAAAGAGGGCACAAACATACCTATCCAAAGTCTATCCTACTATGAAGCTTCCAAATTATTGTTGGTCCTAAAGCGAGCAAAAACCAGTGATTATCGACAATAACTAGTGCTTACAAATGTATAGCTTTGTTCCATGCACAGATTAAGAAAACCCTCAGGATTTCCCATTTTAAATGTACAAATCTCAGCTCTAAATCCTGAATTAGCTTCTTTACACCTTTTAAAAATGTATTCCTGTTCAAGATTCATCATATACCATCCTCAATCACAGGCCTCACATTAAGACATGCTGTACTGGGATCCAGAATAAGCACACCACGCACAGAAAGAAATACCCAGGGCTCAGAATACTTTATCACATCAGAGAGGCTAAAAAGTTTCTAAGAAGCTACATAAAAATTCCTAAATCAGAGCAGGCGCTATACTCCACCTTTCATTATCCTCACTTAAGCCTTTCCAAAGGCTAAGGAGAGAGAAATCACTTCTGCCCTCAAGGTTTATACCACTTCACCAAAAAAGTTCTGCACAATTTCTGAAGGAATAAAAATGCCTGGCAGGAATCCTCACTGACAGCCATATCTTACCAGTTCTGGGGTTATTTAGGGAACGCAGTCAGCCTCAGTAACAATCTTTAATAAACTTGGCATTAGATTTCAGTAATTACTTGTTTCATTAATGAAATTCTTGATGCTTCTTGTTGGTACACTTGTTTGATGACAGCATTTGACTTTACTTAAAACTGAAATAATCAGTTTCATTTTTGCTTTGACAAACTTCAGTTTAGTGTCTCAACTAACCAGCAGGAAAAGGGTGATTATCAACAGTTGTCAGATCATCTTGAGAAAGGCCTATTCATTTATTACTGTTTTTCTGGAGTTAAAAAAAAAAAAGGAAAAAAACCCAACTCTTCTACAGGCTTTAATGACACCTGCTCTGGCAAACCATTCCAGTCAAAAACTGACTCACAAAATCACTCAAGCCAAACATTTGGGCCACAGAATTGCTTCTGGCGTTCTGACTAGGTGAGCGTTAAACTTGCTATAACAGAATTAGACTTCCTTACCTACTTAAAACATCATGAACAGCAGCAGTCAAGACACAGGAATTAATACATCTCGGGGGGGAGTGGGGGAGAAGAAACAGATGCTATACCACCTAATTTTTAAGATAGTTTAGATGTTTCAGTGATACACTATGGTGAATTCTTGCATAGCGTACACATGAAAAATATTTCCTTCTGAATGGAAGTTTGGTATCAAACAGCAGCGCAGAACAGAACACAGCAACTGATGAAGTTTCTATGGCCTGTTTTCCCTGTTTGAATTATTTAATGTCGTATGACAGTGAGTCCTTACAGAAAAAAATGCTTGTGAGTGATTTCCTTTCACAGATAGATTAATTTACTCTCATTATATTGGGACAAAATTAATAATAGTAATAGTAACAAGAATAAGTAATAACAGTATCATCATCATTGTCTGTTTTCCCCACCTTAATTGGAGCATTGGGAGTTAGGGCCTGTGTGTAGCAAGTGAATTGTTATTTAATCAGAACCACACTTATAAACATTCAGAGCATTTAAATGCAAATTTTTTGTCCCTTAGCATCTCTAAAGACTTGCAGGCTGCTTTGGGTTTTCTTTTTCTTGTTCATATGTAGGAGAAAATTAAAATAAAGCAATGAATATAGACAAATTAATATTTATTTTTAAGCAAATTGATATCACTTGATATACAGCATGAACATTACTGTAAAGATAAGCTTGAGAAGATTAGAAAACTCATACACTTAAAATGTCTTCTTACTTTATACAAGTGTAAGTGCTGTTCAATAACCACCACAGTCCTATAGATTCCTATTACAACTTGCAGGTAGGAGAGGTACTGTGCTTATGCCAGTATGACATACCATAAAATATTTTACCATATACAAAATGTTATCACTTTATGAATGAGAAAAACCACAGGGAATAGTGACAGCCAACTGATTTTACTAGGGCATAGTCTAATTATTAACAAAAACAAACAAACAAACAAAAAAAACCAAACAAAAAACCCATAAAGAAAAAACCCCCCTTCACTTACAGAGTACAAAAAAACAAGCACAACAGAAGTATGTATTGCTGTGGTCATAAGCCTAGAAATATATGGCAATGCAAAAGAGCATTCAGTCCTCTTCCTTCCACCAAAAAATAAGCATTGCTGAAGATAGGAGACACACCTAACAAAGTATTAGAAAATATAAAAAAATATTGCAAATGTGTTTACATCTCACTGAATTTTAATTTGGAAACTTTGTGACAAAGTAGTTGCCCATAATTAAATAGATACCTAACAACAGAAAGTTGTTGCTTTCAGAAAGAGGTATGAATATTTTCAAGGGAGAAGGGAGAAACAAATTTTGTATTTTCAGGGAACATAAAATTTTTGTTTGCAATCAATTCCAGCCATTCTATAACTGTGCAAACTCTGCTAATTAAAATTTACATGTTGAAGTGTTGTTGCACACTAGAACAAAAAGGAAAAAGAGAGAGAGATTTCCTTCTTAAAGCAGTCATAAAGAAACTGGGATCCTGAACAATATGGCAACTTCCAGACATCTTTCAAACTCCTTTAATAATCCATGACATGTTCTAATTGAGGAAGAAGAGAGAAGGGAGAAAGCAAACATTTAAACATTTGAACAATAGCATTTAAGACAACATACACTCTGTCATACCATAGCCACTTTTCTTGAATCAGCAGAGAAAAAACCAAAAAAGACAAAAATTATTTCCTTTGTCTCCTTTTTAAACTTGTGTTAATACTCTGAAGAGTATTTTTTATTTCTGGTGTTTGTCACAATCCCATTAAGTCATCACCTATACACACAACTTCTCCAGATATACACAAGAATGGGTAAATAACAAACAAAACTGCCAGCGTTTACCCCCAGATGCACCAGGATTGCCCTCAGCTTTAATCCTGTGACTTCTGATCCTGTCAGGATATAATCTCTTCAAGAAACATCTTTACTTTTAAAAGTCATGCTGATGTCCTCACAGTCACTTTAACACATCAAGAGCATTACATTTTAAATGAACAAACAAGGGGAACACTCAGCATTCTTGAATTCAAATATTATTGCTGGTTCCAGTTATGCTGAAACATCCAAAAGCATTTTTCTGCAATATCACAGTAATAAAGGACTGTTGCTAGGGTGAACCTTTTTTAAAAGAAAAAAAGTAAAAATAACCACCCCCCCTCAACTGACTCTCAGATTATGTAACATGCAAATTCAGTTTCACCTTCAAAACAGTGTCATGCAATATAAAGCCAAACAGACAGCAAGAATCGGTTTATAAGGAAGAGCCTCCTAAGGACTCTATAAGCAACCTCCCCTCAACTGAAAATATATCAGAATTGTGATGATTTAATATAATCAATTGGGTTAGAAAATCCTTTCCAAAAAAAAAAAAATAAATTAGGTCTATTTACAAATTCCTTTCATTAAGGGATGAAGAACTTCAGAGTCCATATAAGCCCTAAACAGCAGAAAGAAAATTAGCCTGCTGAAAAGTGTTAAAATCCTCCCAGAAATAACAAGCCTAAAGTAATAGACATTACTTTCTGTGACACAATTTCACATTCATCTTACAGTATCTGGGCTTGTAAGACAAATTCAATACAATTCTGAAGCACAAATGAAGTACAGTCTTTTCATATATATTGAAGGAAGACATTAATAAATACCTTATTTAAAAAATTAGTTCACATTTACTTTTTCAAATCAACATTTGAGGATGTTTATAGCATCATAACCTGAGGCTGTTAAGCACACAGCATTAGAATATACTGTGTTTAATTTACAATCTCTTTAATTAAATTATCTAGAAGAATTAGTATATTTATGTGATAAAACAATCAGCATGTGACAGTCTGAATCTGTAAAAATACAATATGTAAAAGCAACTCTGAATATAATTCAAGAGCAGTAGCATTCCCTGAAACAAAAAGCGGCCACCTGCAATACAGAGCAAAGTAAACAAGCCAGTAAAGCAGTGCTCCTACTTTCTGACTGCAGCAACTACGACTCCATCTTAAGCCTGTCATCATTCATCCCTACTGAATGAGGACTACACAGCACAACAACTATTCTGTTTTCCCTAACACTGAAATTCAGTCACATTTCTGGAGAGCAATTAAAACCTGCCACCAAAACAGGACTTTGGTACAGTGCTCACTGACATGCCTCCTTTAACATTATTATTATGTTAAGTTGCATGAGTAGCGAATTGACCAATGAGTAAAAAAATTCTACTAATTCCTTCATGTAAAAACTGATTGTTTTGGGGAATATATTGTGTTGATGTGACCACTGCGACTGCAAAACATCACTGAGGAAGAAGAATAAAATTATCTGGAAGTATAGAAAGACTTTCATTTAACTAATACCTAACCGACAAATATAATAACATTATCAGAAGAACAAAGTAAAAATCAGCAATGAAGACTCATCTGTAGTAATCAGAATTTTATAAGGCTGCCTTCCATATGTTCATGATCAAGAAGAAACCTAGTAGTCCTTAATGCAGCTTCTTAATTAATCTTTCCCACCATCACTGAGAATTTATTATTAACTGAGGTCAAACTCTAGACACCACAAATATTTATATCTGACTCTGTAAAATGAAGTTTTATAAACAAAGAATAACGTTCAGTTACCAGAATATTCCTGGTAGCTACAATGACAGAAAATGCACTGCAAAGTACCCGTATTCACTCCTATATGCCAAAAGGACTGTTAATGAACTCAAGGCCATTGATGTCATCAATTCTACTGAAAAAATTCAACACGGTGAACTTTTAATATACAATGAATTTCAATTTGCAGATCTGTTCTATTTTCACAAACGGTTTATCTGGCATTTCAATCATATTTCCCAGCCATTTAAAGTGACACGCTTGTTCTATGTGCAAAAGCAACCAGGGAGAAATTATGACTGGCCATGTCAAAAAGGCTGTCAAAAAAAAGCAACCGAGAAACATTTTTCTTATTTTTCTTCTGATATTTTAATAAGCAAAGTTAAAAAAAAACCAAAAAACCCCAAACTATTCTTTAAGAAAAAGCATCATTTATAGTGCTTTGTAAGGGTATTTATGTAAGAACACATTTAGTTCTCTAGCACCACTGAATAAACTCAAAGCAAATACTGTATTTGAGCTTTCCTTTCCTGTATTAAGTAAAGATTAGTAATATTTCAGGTGTTTTCTTAGGCTATACTAACAACAAGCCTCCTCCACTCCATGAATGTATAATTAAGGATCACCTCAGTGTAATTAGTTAAGATAATGAAAAAGCGTACTCATAAGCAATGAACATCACCATTTTAACACTGGCAACCACAAAACAGTTACATCAAACAAATACATTGTCTGCTCTGGGGATCCTTCATCAGTAAATTGCACTATGTTTTTTTAAATTTTCAATAAATTTAAAATCAAAGATAATACATTGCCCTTGAAACAATTCATGCCATATTAAAAACATCTCTGGTATTCTGATATTTCAGAGGTCTCTTCAGCCACGGCATAGGTTAAGGAGAAACTACGATTGCTAATCTCCTGTAAAATTCTCAAAGTGAACAGGCAAAAAAAAAGAATCGCAATGTTGATTTCTATCAATTTAGTTGTCTTCACTGTTACCTGGTTTTTATAATAGGCAACGTTTTCAGATGCCTCATTAGGTATGACTGAGTTCCTTCTGCAGCATGTTGATCTCCTGCAGATGTAAGACTTTATTGTTCAATAAAATATAAATTACTCCAAATGGAAATGTCTTGAAAATATGTTCATAATAATGAATTTGATTTTCAGTATCCTATTCTGGACTCAGTATTCCCGAAGGGGAAAATATTTCAACGTTTTCTAAATAAAACTCTTCCTAGTTTAAATGTAAGATGGTACAGTGAGAAGGTACTTCTGAATTCAGGCTCCTTTATAGGAAAAGGATAAACATAAACCATAAAAATAAACCTTTCTCGTCCTTCCATATCTCTCTTTACAGTGACTTCCCATGCTAGCAGCCATAAGCCCTCTTTCTGCTGCCCTCTCCGATAAACCTGCCGGCCTGGCTGCCTCTCCCTTCCCATGCAGGTCTGATCTCCGAGGCTGCTGAATGCAGACACTGTACTGCACTGTGAATGGACAGCCAGGTATTTTATGAATGGAGCGGATCACGTGCTCCCAGCACCTCCCCGAGCTGATATTTCCCACATAACTGTGTCAACAAGCAGTGAACAGCACATATTAATACAGCAGGTCCTGGAGACCTTCCGCCGCCGGCCGCGGGCCGTAGGCTGGCCCTCGGCCCGGGAGCAGCCGCTTCGGCCGCTCCGCAGGGCAGGTTCCGCCGCAGGTCAGCAGTGGTGACAGCAATTCTTTTTTCGTATTTTTTTTTTTATGAATGGAGATTGTGGTATGCAAATGAGAGCGATTCACAAAAAAANCGCTGGGCTCCGCTCCCCGCGGGGCCCGGCCCGCGCCGCTCCCCGGGGACCCGAACGCCGCGTCTGGGGAGCGCACGGGAAGGTGCGCAGGCTTTGCTCGGAAGAAGGCAGTGAAACGGGAAATCCATCTTTCCTGCCGGAGGAGCCCCGTCCGCACCCTGCCTGTCAGCTCGGCTGCTCCCCGGCCGCTCACCGCTACCCTACAGATACAATGGGCGCAGCGCTCCCTCCCCACCGCCATGGCCGCGGCCGTCACCGCATCATTCATAAAATCAGCCCGAGCAAACACCGACATCGCAAATCGTAACGCTACGGCTCGGAGACCGCAGCAATCAACTTTAAACTTCCCGATCACAAGAAAAGTTTCAAAATACTTTATATTCCTTTTTCAACGCCATAAAGAACTCGGATGTTTTCTGACAAACATTTATCGCCTCCGACCCAAGTGTATTTCAAACACTGATTACATGCAGGAGAATACAGCCGCACACACACAGTCTCCTCTGGATTTTCTCCAAACCAGTCACAGTAAAAATACTAAGAGATCCTTGAACTATCCCCTTCCTCTCGGAGGGGTGGGGAGGGGGAAGGGAAGGGGAAAAAAGTTCCAAGTGCTCATTAAAAGAAAAAAAAAAAGAAAAAGGAAAGGGAAAAAAAGGCTTTAGGGTAGGTTTAAGCTGTATTTACACTGACTGACTCATCCAATTAAAATTCAGGAGCAGTTTCCTGCAGGATGAAGCTCCCACACACTAGTTTCCATGTGAAATATCTACAAGTAATAGGATATTATCAAAGGTAATACGTGCCGACACCTCTCTGGGCATTTCAGACCCATCCTCCCCCTCCAAGACACCATCGTTACCTGCACCGTTTTCAACCGGGCTTTAACTAAACCAAGCTTTTCTGGCCGGCGCCTCGTAGCCCTTCCAAACCAAGCTCCTTCACAAAGAGGGAGCTTCTGGGCTTCCATGTACGCGAGCAGAAATGCGCAGTCCGCGGAGGGGGAGGACAGCACACGTACGTGCGCGGGCAAAGGCCCCGCGGGGCGCGGAGCCGAAGGGACGCGTCGAGCCCCGTCCCCATTCCGATCCCGGAGCGGAGGGGGAGCACAGCCACTCACTCGTTAGAAGTCGCCGTCTCTTCGCTCATTTTCTCCTCACCACGATCCGACAGGCACACGGAGCAGCACCGACGCAGCCAGGGCGCAGCCAGAACTCACCAGAAACTTCACCATTGTTACCCCCCCCCGGTCTGCCGCCCCCGGCCAGGGCACGGGCCGTGCGGTGAGTAAGGGAAGCGGGAGAAGGAGTAGGAGAGCGGTCTTTATCCTGGAAACCCGAAATCCTGTTGTCCGGCGGTGCAGCGTATTTCCCCTGCCTTTGGAGACGATGATGATGGTGGTGATGGTGAAGGTGGTGGTGCAAACAGAAGCAAAACCCAAGGATCTTCTGCTACTGAGCTGCTCCCAGTTAGAGGGGGACAGAGTTGTGGAGACAAGGGA
>VXBB01000563.1:27604-63762 GCA_013399915.1 Illadopsis cleaveri | reverse complement strand
CGGCGGCACTTCCTCCCCGGCAGCAACTCCATTAGCGGCCACTGCCGCCGCCTCGGCTCCTCGCGGCCGCCCCCGCCTCCTCCTCACAGGAAAACTGGGCGGAAGCGTTGACTTCAGGCTCCTTCCGCCGCCACAGCTTGATCCAAAATAACCACGGGGGAAAGGGAGGCGGGAGAGGAGGGAAGAGCGAGGGGAGGAAAGTAATCCCCTTGACCCGCGCCCGCCACCGGACGGGCTCGCGCCACCGCCCTCCCCGCGGCGCCCAGCGCTGCCCGACCCTCGAGTTTCCTGAAAGTAGTTCCCTCCCCCTGGCGCTGCCTCACGCGCTTCCCGGGGAGCCGCCGCCGCACACGCACGCACGGCGCCGCGGAGGGATACGCGGGCTGCCCGCTGTCGCGCTCCTTCCTGCTCCGAGCGCGCGGGGCGCCGCTCCCGGGCCCCGGCGCGTCCGGCGGTCTTTGCTCGAAACGGGGCCGGGACCGGGAGGAGGAGACGGGCCACCGGTGGCGAAGGGCCCGGCTCGAGCGCCTGCAGCGGCTGGGGGCTCGGGGCAAGCACGGCTGAGCGCCGGAGTCTCCGCCCGCGGGCTGGGCTCCCACTCTTTTGCTACTTTTTTAAGCCGGAGTGAGTGTAGCTGCAAAAGTGCGGCCGTGTCTGGGGAGCGCGGGGGGCTCGGTGAAACGGACCCCCTGCCCGATACCTGCTCCAGGCGGCTCCCCCCGGAGCGCCCGCCCTGAGCCCCCGGGTCCCGCTGGGACGCGGCGCGGAGCGGCTGCGGTGGCGGGCCGGGGTGAGCGGTCAGGGCAGCCCGGGCTGCACGGCTGCGAGCGGTGCCGTGCGGGGCTGTGCCAGTGTGCTCAGCGGAGACGTGGGAAAGCGGGGCCCCTCTTGTGATTATTTTCGTGACCCCTTAACTGCGGTTCTAAGGGAGTGACGGCACGAGAGGGTTTGTGTAAGCTCGAGTTGCCCCTTTTTCTAAATGCACGCTGAAATGGAAGCAGTTGCAGTTGGTTTAGGTACAGCAGTGAAATCAAGAAGCAGCAACGACCAAATCCCTTTTCAGGAACTTACATGGTAAATGTGCTGTTTGATCTGATGAAAAAGTGGAGCAGAGCTGCAGACCTGGAGGACTCAAAAATCATGAGTCAGACCATCAAGTAAATTAAGTTATAATAAAAGATTATACTGTGGTTTTATCTGTCGGTTGGATTTTTATTTCTTCTTTTGTCTTTGTCTTTGGATGCATGCTTGCCAGCTGATACATTTAATTGTCTAAACTTCATGGAGAACCCAAAACATAGTGGTGCTACTGCTGTAAAACATCACTTTCCCAATGCACATTCCATTATCCCAGGCTTCATGTGTTCTTCCTCACTTTATCATAGCTGCTCTCTAAGAACCTCCTCTGTCAATTGTGATCCCATTTCATTTTTTCCTGGAACTGTGAGATTTTTTTCCCCAACTCTGGTGGTACTATAGGAGTGTCAATGACCTGTCCCCTGTGTTTGAAAAAAATGGGGCAAGTTCCCCTGACAATAATAATATGTCTGATTCCCACACTACTCTTGATTGACTTTTTCCCAAGGAAGGAAAAGACAAGAACATGGGAAATCAGGAGAAGGAATTTTTACTATTTCAAGGGAATCTGAAGTGCCTCATATCACTGAAGGCCGGACTATAAACTTGCATCATTTGATGGAACGCCCAGAAGCAGGGCAGTATTGCATTTGTGAAGCTTATTTGTTAAGGAAATTGTTCCTTTTCACTAAGCATATACAGTTTTAGTCCGATTTTTATTTTGTGGTGTGGTTACTTAGAGCATTTTAAACAAAATCTAGTTTTATCTTACCTAAAGGCAAAGAAAGGTATGTTTCATTTCTAGATAGCTTATGTTGCAATATTCCTATAGATTGAAATTCCATGTATCTATAAAAGGGTTCTACCATAAACTTAATGGTATAATTACAGTAAACTGCAATCATACTTTCTCTGATAAAGACACATTTCAAGCAGCACATATCTCAACGCAGTATTAAAATTTGCTTCTTTATCTGGGAAGCTTTGGGGGAAGATTTCCAATTGTTTTGTAAATTTTATTTTTTTTTTTTTGTTCAGAAGAGTACATTCAAAAATGGAACAGTTATTCATGGCACAACCTTATCCAGATACTAAAAATACATTACAAACCCAATTTTATATAATTTTACAATTCACATGAAAAGTGTTTAAAACTCAGCTGTGGGCTCAATATAATATTCTACTTAGCAGTAAGAATCCTTTCAGAGAACTTCCTGTCTTGTGACTGGCAAGATAATGTGACTTCCTGCTAATTTATTTCCCATTTTCTTTTGGCTTTAAAGTTGAAATATTTAACATTCTGTAAGTTGTTTTGATTAAAGTAAGTCAATTAACATGATTCTGTACAAGAATGCTCAAGAATAGTTCAGTTTGTCAGATGGTGGTATGGTTCTATTCACTGCATCCGATTAATGAGGCACAATGCTGACAAGATCATTAACTCAGGTGTGTGTTTTTTATTATAATTCCTTAAATATATTTAATGCAAAAATTATTTTCATAGTGGCAATTCAATAAAATTAACTGGTTTTTAATATACCACAAATAATTTCAAATCATTTCAGTCTCCTTAAGGTTTTCATGAGTGTCTGTATTAAGAATAAAATGTTTATTCAGTTGTCAGCTGAAAAATGTGAGACTCATCCTGGGCTTCTATTTTTCTGTGTGGAGGTAGTGAGAGAAGGACCCACTGCTTCTTCACCTGTGGTAGGCCCTTTGACTTCTGCAAGCAGTCTCATGCAGCAGTATGTGAAGAGGATCTTGCAAGAGGTCTTGAAAGCAGTTTCTCTCCCTTTACCTGAATATCCTAAAGAGGACAGAAAAGCGGCTCTGATTTGTGTCTCGATTCTGAAATTCTGTTTGTGTTCCTCTGTCCAGGTTAGAAAGGTTGAAGAACACAGTCCTGGAATACTGGTATTATTTGCTGAGCAGCAGTTGGTTTCAGGGCTTTCCATGTTTGATTCTTTTGAGCAGAATTAAGTGAACAGGTGTTTTCAATGCAAATGGTTAATTTCAGTCGTGCCTGCGAGTCCTGCCTGTGCAAACGAGGCAGAAGCAAGTAAGGCATATGTCTCACTATTCAGACACCTCAGACAACTTACTACTTCGTGTCCCAACCACCACATGTTTTGGGGCCTTGTCTTTGTAAATTCTGCACCTCTTTGCTTTCTGTTGTTAGAATCTGGACAATTTAAGTGTTCTGAGTTGAAATCTGGCCACCTCCTCTATGACTTGGAAAAGTTACCTCTAAAAAGGAAAGCTGCTGTTACTCTATTCATTAGAGCTGCTGAAACATACTCACTTTTTGGTGTGGGTACAGAGGTGACTCCTTAGCTAGAGACAGGACATGATTAGTATGGAATAGGGCAAGTGAAGTTAAAAATCATTATTTTTTACATTGTGTTTTGTGTTTTGCTATATCAAATGCCTCTTAAGTTGCACTTTACGAAGACTAATTTATGTGTCAATGCCACTGCTCTGCTGTAACATTTTGGTAGCTGTGGAACTTTTAAAATGAGAACTGGGGAGGCAGCCATTACCACTAAAGCAAAATGACAGTAATGTATGTTATTAGGATGCCATGTAACATACAAGAAGACATGGAAGAAGAAGTCTGTGTAAGTGTAGTGTGGCTGGACACTGGGCACCCATCAGAGCATCCCTGTCACTCCCCTCTGCAACTGGACTGGGGAGAGAAAACGTAATGAAAAGTTTGTGAATTGAGATAAGGTCCAGCAGAGAGATCACTCACCAAACACCATCATGGCCAAAACATGTACAAACATGTACAAAACATATACATTTGGCCCAGTCTTCTTATTCACCATTCCTTGAAACAGTTCCCTATGTGTCTGTGACACCTCTGATGAAAGAGGTGGTCAAGAGGGGCCGTGGAGTGTAGCAGGACTCTGAGTCTGTGGCAGAAGAATTATATATAGATGTATTATGGGAGTTAGGTTGCATAATTCTGATCTGCATGGCATTCACATCTCAAAATCCATAATAGGATCAGTGGAAGTTAAGTAATGCAATCCAGATTAGTCAGTCATTGCAGAACCTAAGTGACCAATTCATAGCTCTAAGTCCTAAATATGAAAGTTTTGAACTCTGCCTCCACAAAACACCATGATGCTTATGTTTGTAGCCACGTGCTAATGACACATGTACAAAAAATGAAGGTCAAATGGATGTTCTGCCATTTTGAGGAAGATTATTAGAGGTCATTTAGGAGTTTCTTCTGCAGTAGCTTTCATTCACAATCCTAGTGTGAGTTAAAACACTGGGTGGTCACTACACACATCTTAATAAGGATTTAGCTAAACCGAGCTGATTAAATCTATATTAGTATATCAGCAAAGTCAGATTTTGTTAAGTTCTAAGCAGGAATCCTATTACTGCACATGGGATAAAAAAATTATTTGTTCTGCTTGATGCTACTGGCTCAGAAAATGTTTTCCAGCCAGATACAAAACAATGTTAGAGTCAAATCCTTATCAATTCTAATGTACTTGAGATGGATCTAACTCATCAGAATATCAAAGTTTCAAAAATTATTCCAGTTAATGATTTGCAATAACCTAGAACTATTTGGATAGAAATTATTGCTACGTGTTGGAAAGATGGAGACGCAGGTGGGAGGATGGGGAACACATCTTGTGATGTTGATGTGACAGATGTGGTTGATGTGCACAGCAGTTGCAGTGGTGATCTGTTATTCAGGATGTTTATTCTATCCTGTCTGAGCATGCTCACAGGGTGCTTTGGCATTATTGTATGTTTGATTTTGGTGATTTATTACATGCTTTAAGGTAAGCATGCTTTAAGTTAGGACAGCATTGCTACTGAAACAGTCAACGTCACCTTCCTCCTACTCTGTTCCCTTCCCTATCTGGCACCTTAGGTGGCCCAAATATCTGTGTGTTGGGCAATGTACTTCACTGGGATGTTCACTTAGATTGAAACTAGCGTGGGAAAAAAATCCTGATTAGTCTTTCAGTATTTCCAGCTAACCCTACGACTTAGATAAACACTCACACTCACCCAAGATTGGATAACACGGAGTGGGGAGCAAGAAGATGGTGACAGTGCAAAGCTGCTTTTTATGGAGGCAGTGGTGAGTTGTGCCAGCCTAAAGTGTGTCTTGGTACAAAATTTGGGTAAATCCAAGGAAGAAAACACTGTTTAAGTACACTGAAAAAAGCTGCAATCTCATTTGTTCACAAAGGGTTGTGCTAAGAAGTAATTATTCTGTGAAGAACATGCAAAAATCTTATTTAGAATATTGTTCTTAATTTAATATAAGCTTTCATATGTTTTTTTTTTCATTTACTTTTTGGATATGTTATGATCAATAGTCACCTAGAAAATCNATTATGTTCTTAATTTAATATAAACTTTCATATGTTTTTTTTTTTCATTTACTTTTTGGATATGTTATGATCAATAGTCACCTAGAAAATCAGTTCTCAGGATCTTCCAAAGGGAAAGCCCCAAATATATTCAGAAATTACAGTGGTACCTGCTGGCCAGCAACCGGAGATAGATTCATTGCAGTCATTTCAGCCCATATGAAATAGGAACAGAAGACACATTTCTGTACCATATGCAGAAATGTGCTGTCTAAGGCAAACTGTGAACATTCTGAACACAGAATGACCCATCAGCAGTCCTGGTTCTCCTCCCAGCCCTGCATCCCTGTTTTGTGCAGTCTTTGGCCATTCATTTAAAATATTCCCAGGGTATGGTGTGATGGAACAAGAGCTTCCAATGTAGCTGAAGAGACTTCAGCTGAGATGCTGTGGTCAGTTTTATGCAGACTTTTAATGCATTTCAGGGCACAGATGGGTAAGTTTCTACTTACCACTGCAGGGAGTTCAAGCAGACCTGTTTCTGTTTCAGTAAAATGAGCAAGGAGCATTTACACAACTGTTTAATATATTCAGTCATGAAGAAGTAAGTTCCTACATAACTTGACTTCCATGGGAGAATAATTCTTATTCCACTCTGATTTCCCTCACTTCTAGAAATGAGAATGGAAATATCCACTCTATTTTTAAGGGTCCCTCAGATATGCAAACAGATACCTTATTCTCTCAAGCTTTTCTGGTCCAATAGAAGCAGAAAGAAATCAGGAATGGATAAGCAAGGTCTGAATAGAGTGTTAACTCAAGTGCAAGCGAATGTTGGACATAGTCTTTGCTTTAGAAACTTGAGTGAATAGTAACAGGATAGCAAAGAGGGAACTTGCCTTCTACCACTTCAGGTGCCCAGTTACTCCAATATCTTCTTCCACCATGCTTATTTTTGCTGTTTCATCAAAATAATTTAATTCAAAAGAATGTTAAACCCAGAGAATTTCTGCACTGTACTTGCTTATTTTCCTACAAATGATCTTGTGCTGCAAACCAATGTGATGACTACTCTGTATGTGCCATTATTTCTAGAAGCCATGCATAGTTGTGCTAAATTAACTAATGGCATGTACCTTTAAACAAATTCAATTTAATTGTTATATCATTATTATCACATGCATGCTGCCTCTTGGATAAAAGCTTTAACTCAGAGAAATATAACAAAAACCTGGAACACTAACATAAACTTATTTAAAAATCAAGCATCCAGTGTAGATGGGGTTTTTGGTACTTATACTGCATGTTTCCATTCCTACTTTATTACGGCAAGTTTCCATTCTTACGCCTTTACTATGGAGCAAATTCATCCTTTTATTTTAGAAAAAAACCCCTGTATTTCTTCTAGAGTAGTAGAGATTATGAATATTATCTTAGAATTGTAGTCTGCTTCAGATCCGGGCTATTTTTAATTCAGTTTGCCTAAGAGATTTTTTTTTTCCCCCTCAAGAAGGACTTGAAGGAAAAAGTCCTGTTACTTACTTCCCAATTCAAGCTCATCATGTGTAACCCTAAAAATTCACTACTTCTAGTTATCAGCACTGGGATGTATTTCTGGTTTACTGACTAGCTTAGACCAGACACTCACCTTTCAGATGGTCAAACAAACCCTACTTAAGAGTACTTTCTATATTGTAAAAGATGATCAGTCTGGCAAATTGGTATAATACTCTAGGGTCTCTCAGATCCTCAATTGCTCTGTTGTCTCTCAGCTGAGAAATAAAACAAGGTCTTGATTAGCAGTGTTTATTAAAAGCCCTGTGGCACTTTTTGCCCAAGCTGACTATAGATGGGTAATCACATCAATGGTTACATAACGAAGATAAACATTTCACAGCATTATAAACTCTCCTGCTGTGAAGCACAAGCCACCCACTAACTGCCTGATTTTAGGAAGAGCCCTCTCTATTACATAAGTGTTCAGTATGGGGGTTTCTTGCACCTGCCTCTGAAGCATCTGGTACTTGTCACCTTCAAAAACAGGATTCAAGACTCGATGGACAACTAATCTGAGCCAATCTGGCAATTTTTATGTAACCAAAGCCTCTTTGTGACAGGGGGACATGTCATAGTCCTCACTGATGTATCTGCTGAGTTCCCAGGGCTATTTAAAATGTGTATTGTATGTTCTTCCTTAAAAGTTCATTTTTAGGCTGCTTGATACAAGGTAATATTATAGGAATTGCTGTACAAATGTGAGAGTGGGACTGTATTCATATGTGTGATTGTGGGTGACTTTTAAGTACATTTCTGTTCATGAAGAAGCAATGAATTGCTAGCAGAGAAAGTGGGAGTACTATTACATAAGTTGGAGCTATTCAGGATATCTTTAACTCATTCTCATATGCTTGTACATTTTTCCTCTCATTGCAGAAAGTGCAGAACAGGTGTAACATTTAGCATTGTCTGTATCTTACCCGAGATTCAACTCCTCCCTGCAGTGTTAATGTGGATTTCTGATTGCTTTCACATGCAGATCACACAAATGTTACCAAAACGCTTGTGAAAGAATTTACACAATAAATTTCTACCAAGGAGCTTTATTGTTTACAAGAACAAAAATTTTAGACACCTTCTAATGAAGTAACATTTCTGATTTCAAAGCAATCTGCAAATTGCAAATAGGAAAAGTGTTATTTTTCAAGAAGATATATGGGGCTCTGGGATGGTACATGGTCATAGTAAAATCAACTAATTTTATGTCTATGCCATATTTAAATGTCACTGGTGTTTCTAAGAGTTAAGCTCATGCATACAGTTAATGACATTCTTGACCTCTTTGCAGCTTTAGGATAGTGTAACTTGCAGCCTGTAGTAAAAGATGTCTAAGCATTTCCTAAACAATAGTCTTGTAGTGCACAGCAACGGTGAAACATTTTATCGTGGGGCATTAACAAAACTGTATCTAATTGAAGCATAATACTCTTTAAATTAAGAAAAAAAAAATGGCAGCATTAGATGCTGTATACATGTTCCTTGGTAATGATCTTTAATATTTTAAACATCAGTTTAATCTGAAACTCTCCAACCAATAGACTTCTTGAAAAGCTCTCCAAACATTTTCATCCATTGCTGTGGATTCCAAATGTATTGGCTCTTTGTCTTTTTCCTGGTTGCACTGATTGCAACTGTCACTGAGTCACACAGCTTGCTTTGGGCCTGCAGCCAAGTTGATTACGACAACTTGTGAACCATAAAAAGGTAGTCTTGGATCTCAGAGACAGCTGAGTTACAAAGACACACTTAATCCTTCTGAAAAAAGACTGGACTCAATAAATACTTTTGCATTGTTCTCTCTACTTTCTCAAGAATAATTTAGTTATCAATGATGAAATTAATTCTTTTGAGACGTCACAGTCAGCTGCAAATGGAAAAGATGTGGAAGCTGTCTGTCAGATGTTAAGGCAGTACCTGTTAGTGGACAGGTCATAGACATGCAAGTTTAGGGACAAATGTGCCAAAAAACTTATTAGTTCTTTTCAGTCTATTTCAGTGTTACATGGGCATGTCGGTAAAATGCCTGCTCACCAGCTCTCTAGCAATATTTGATATCTCCAGGGTTTAAACAATAAAACTAACAAATTTCTTTTTATAGTGACATTTTATACAATGGATGGTAAACATACCAAGTAGGAAGGAATTTAAACTGTTGGCTTTTGGGAAACACTAGAAAACACTGTATTTAAAATAATATCACAACCTTTTTGGATGACTGAGTCCCCATCTTACACAGAACAACATGGCACACATAAATCATTTGGGCAAAAATTGTTAACTTCCAGTATTTAACCCATAGATTTTGTTTGATTAGTTCAGTGGGTTTGGGTATATACATAAAGGAATGAAGGGTTTGGTTACTCTGCTGAAACATCAATTTGAAAATGAAGTTTTACATAGACAGCTGAAAGAATTCTATAAAGTAGTAAGGACAAAAAGCCATTAAGTTAACTTATGTGGCTCTGCTTGTATGAGCACCTATGTTAGATAATTTCTCTGTTGTACTGACCTGTCAGGGTTAGAGCAAACTGCTGTGTTAGAGCAACCCAATGTGTTTCTCCTCCATACTTAGTGGGGAAGCTGGTCTCTCTCTTCATTCCCTAATAAAGAGAAAATGTCTTAATATCCAGCCTTAATCTGTTCATTCAGTCTATTCAGATTATACCCATGTGTTCTTATGACACTATCTGCTACCTTAAATAGTTTTTTCCTGCCTTGATCTATTTAGTCTGTCATGACATCAGTCCCCATACTCTAGATGAACCAGACCACAGTCTTCCATTTTCTTCTCATATGCCTGGCTCTCCATTTCCAAGACCAGTTGAATAGCCCATCTCTGCAACTACTTTAGCTTGAATTAATACTTCTTGAACATGAAACACAGTAATTGTGCAGAACAGTTCATATGAGTTCTTGCCAGGGTTCTGCACTAATGGTATTAATCTTTCCCTATCCCTGATATAGCCTATAAGTATTTCTTTTTTTCTTTGGTTTTAGCAGATTGATAGCTCAAATAGTTTTGTATCCAGTTGGTGTTTACATATCCTTCTCCTCCTGAGTCTTCTCTAGCTGAAAAGCTTGTATATTACAGTAAAACTTCACTTCTTAATTTCAGAATGCTTGATTTTAGTGTTTGGATTTAATTTCTGCTACTCCAGTACTCAAAGTTACCCAGTTTTTCTGGTGTGGTATCTCCCTTTGTTGCCATTATTTTGCTTTGTCAGTCCATCTCATAACTGCAGCTGTTTTCAGTGACATCTACATCCATCCAGATGCAAATAGGACTAATCCAAGAGCAGTGCTTTAGGAACTCTATTTGCTGCCTTTTTGCAACTTGATTATTTCCTTTCAACAACTGATGAGAAACATCTGCACTTTGTAAGGTGGCATGGAGGCCACTGCTCCTACATATATTTTTAAATGAGATTTGAAGAGACATTTTGTAAACAGAAAAAATAGAGACAGGATAACTGGTTGGGTGTGGTGGTTTTTTGTGGATTTGTTGTTGTTGTTGTTTTGTGGGGGGTTTTTTTGTTTGTTTTGTTTTTTGGTTTGGTTTTTTTTTGTTTGGTTTTTTTTGTTTTTTTCCCCCAAGATATTAGAATTATCATTCAAGGCCTTAAAGCTATTTTTGTCCATCAAATTTCCCCCTGCTACCTCAGTCTGCTAACATTTGCAGGCAGTTCACTAGTTTATATGAAAGCATTTTAACAACTTCAGAACAATTAAGGGCAAATAAACAGTACTAATATTCAGATTAAGTATGAAGAAGTGTCATCTGATTTTGATGCCTCATCTGATTTAGAATTCTGATTAGAAGGCATCAGAAAACCTTCAACATGTCTCCCCTTTCATCCAAGTTTGATTAAAAAACTGTGGAAGTAAAACTAAAAGCCTTTGTGAGAAAGAAGGTTGTCAGGTTCATTCAGATCCAGAAATTCAAATGTGTCTTGGAACAGTAAGGCAGAAACCATACTTAGTTTCAGTTTAATCTGCAAATCACAAAGCTACATCAGAACTAGCAACAATTTATATAATTCTTTACAGTTTCATTATACAAGGCAAGACATAAAGAGTAACAACCCCTATCTGCTTTCTCTCATTCCTTAGGTTGTAAACTGTTTGAGGTAGGGCTTGTTTTAAGATTATTCTGTTTCCATAGTGCTTAGAAAAATGGGCTCTTTTTCTTAGTTGGCACCATTGTAAGAAACACCATTTCTGAAGAAGTATGGACAAAAACTGCCCTGTTGTCAATGAATCATGGATAATAGTAATGCTTTACATATTTCCTCTTAGCCTCCACATTCTGTAAGGATAAAAAAAAATCTCCCACTGTAAATAACAAAGTACATGTATTTGCTGTGCAAAGAACAGTGTTCAGTTAATTTAATGACTAAATCCAATTCACAAATATGTGAAAAAAATTAGTAAGGTTTTAGAAACTATTTTTAATTCTTTCCATTTTACACACCAGCTGCAACATATATGATATGACATTCCTACATCTCTGATCTTCCCTGAGAAGGGAATTTTAAACCCTATTCTTGGTTTTCTGAGATTGATTAAAATGCTTCAGCACAGCTGAATTGTGCAGGTGTAAATTGTCTGTGTGTGGGAGGAAGAGACAGAATTGCTTCTCTTCAGCCTGATCTGACTTACACTACAGCAAACAGCCTTTTCTCCCTTACGAAATGTGTGGTAGTTAAGAAGCATCCTGCTCCTCTTGTGATCTGGTGTACTGACAGAGTGTTTCCAGTTATTCATTCTAGATGGAAATGCAGACAAGTACAATGAAGAACACATGGCTGGAAATGTGCTCTGGGTTTTTGGTTGAATTCTTCCATTGCTAAATCAATCTTCTAAATGCTTGTGAAGTACCCTTGTTTTTAAAATGTCTTTCATACATACCCACACATACACACACAGACACTCTCATTCACGGACACACATGAATGTAAGCCACGCACACATACACATACATGTATATGAACACATATCTCATGCATGAATCACAATGGGTCAGGTTGGAAGGGACCACAGAGGGTCATCTGGTCCAACCTCCATGTCATCCTATAGCACATAGGACAGGATTGTGTCCAGACAGTTATTGAATATCTCCAGTGAGAGAGACTCCTGTTCCAGTGCTTGGTCATTTGGTAAATAAGTTTTTCCTCATATTCAAGTGGAACTCCCTGTGCATCAGTTTCTGCCCATGGACTCTTGTCCTATTGCTTGGCATGACTGAGGAGAGTCTGATTCCATCCTCTTGACCACCTCCCTTCAGACAAGTCTCTCAGTTGTCTCTTCTTGAGGCTGAACAGGCCCAGCTCCCTCAGCCTATCCTCAGAAGAGGATGCTCCAGATGTTTCTAAAAGGAGATGCTCCAGCTGTTTCTGAAAATTTATATCTCAGTTGTTCTTGAAAAATTAAGCACTACAAAATAAACAAACATTTTCAGCTATTTTTCTTCCATGACATTATACCTGCTTGGAAGGCTCTGATGCTGTTGGTGTCAGAGTGTCTACAGTTCTCAAAATCTGGGCTTCATTGCACTGCCCATTGAATGAGCACGTAGGGAATAATGCAATAAGGAGTGAAAGGTCAATCCTGTTTAAAGACAGAAATGGGAGACACCTACAAGTATTATCTGTCCATTGCCTGGAATTGGCTAGGGAGACTGGATTGTGAGTGAGGCAACTAGATCATCAGAGGCCTGAGGATATGTGTTGTATATTTTTTTCTGCTTTGATTAGCCCAAGGTTGTACTGAGTCCCTGTGGTAAGAGCATGAATTGATTCTAGATCTCTTGATTTCACTCTAATATGTTAACCACACATTATTCTCCTCCTGTTACTAGAAAATGTGTATTTGAAAATGCTGCATATCTGAGATTGCTGGGAACTGTTATTTAGCTTGACTAGCTATGCATCAATTTAGAACAGTAAGAGTGAGCATGCTAAAAGTGGATTGGTAAAGCATTTTGGGAAATTAAAAATTAAACCTCAAGAGAGCATCAAAGAGTGAAACTTTCTTGGAAGTCAATGGAGAAAGCAGCTGACTGACATCTATTTTATACAGAAACCCACCTAGTGTGCAAAAACAAATGTTAATGTAAAAGCAAATAACATTTTTTTCAGTCATTTGACTAGAAATGTGCTGTGCTCGGGACACAGACTCCTGGTGCACTGCAAAAGGCCATCCAGTGAAAAATACACTTTAAGCATGTTCTTTGGACTCTTGTCTTTTAGATCACTATCAAAGAAGTCTTGAGATACCATCTCTTTGCTGATATGCCCCCCTAAATCAACATAGTAATTAGCCCTGTTAAAATAAAAATATTGAGAAGCACTCCTGTAACCACTGCTCAAAACAGATAAAGTAAGTTTATCTGCAGGAATGAGGAGGAATCAGGCAAAACAGTCATTCAGCACATTTGTCTATTTTTTGTCCCCGATCTCCTGAAACCATCAGAAATATTTTGCTTCACAGTATTAATGATCTGATAGGATAAATGATTTTTGTTAAAGTTTTTAAAAGTGCAGGAATAGACAAAACAGGACAAAGACATAATTGAAAGAATCAAGGAAGCAATTTTTCTTGATCTGGTGCTAATTTCCTTAGTATTTACAAATTTTCACAATCAGCTGCTGAATTTTGAGGTGGAGAACTTGATTACAATACGTAGCAGTAAGCTTTTTCTGGCATTTATTACTTTAGCATTCAGGTAGATGACATTGATTGTAGCAGTTAACTTGGACTTTCAGGCAGTCTTTGTTTATGGCCTATTGTTCCTGTAAATACTTTCAAGTTTTATACCATATGACTCTTATTGTTAGGAATTTTCTGTGCTTCACTGTATTACTGATCTAACGAATATTACAAAATTTCAAATATACATATGTTTTCATATATATTTTCAGTTTTGCTTTTAGAAATGCTTTATAGAAGGTTTGGGATCAAATTTCTGCCTGGTGTGAGAATGTAAAATTGTATTATTGAGAAACATAAGCTTATGGCAGCCATAAATATATGAAATGTAAAGAAACCATATTCTTCTAGATTACAGGAAATAGTCTCTTTGATATCTGCCAACCCAGCAGTGCAAGGAATGTCTCCAAAGGAAAGACACTGTTACTGGGAATAAATAGTTTTGCAATAATTTGCTAAGAAACACTCTAGATTTCATGATTTAGGTACAAGGCAGCCCTGAAACAGTCTGACCTTGGGACCAACAGCTTTAGGACTTTGAGAATGCAAAGGGAGCTGCCTCTTGCCACTACTAATCTTCTGAACATTTCAGCTGCATTCAGCTGGGTTCAGCTAGATCAGGGTTTCTGTCCTTTAATCTTTCCACATCACATTTTCCTTTCTTCAACAGTGTCAATGCTTTTATTTGATTTTCCATTAGAGTTGTAATCAATGGCTTTCAAGATTGGTGAGTGGCTGACATTTGCTTTGGGATTACCTCAAACTGTGAGACCATTACTATTCCAATGTTGGCCATGAGTATATTTCACTGATCATATATGCCAGCTACTGTATAGTGATTGTTTCTATTAAATGAAACACATGGAAGAAACATTGCCAGCATCTGAATGAATCTTCTGAGAATTATTCTCTTGTGGTTCAGCTGCCTTGCTGAAGCTCACAGATCTTTCATTTTCAAATCTACCACTTACCTTTCCATAGACTTTCATCATTAGCTCACAGATAAGGTAAAGAAATGTGAAGCCCAAGATTTGGCACATACTCTTGCTTTCCAAATAACACAGAGATTCTTCAAACACTGTAGACCACAGAAAATTAATTATGCAACTCAAGCTATTTTGAATGCAAAAAAGTCAGATGAAAAAAAAAAAAAAGCTGTTGTACAATTATATATATTTATGTTTCAAATGTTCTCATGGGGTTCAGAAACACAGAATAAATGCTGCTCTCAAATTACTCACAAGATTGCTATAGAAGTCATCCTACTATTCTTGGAAACAGTTCTGAGAACATTTCTTTTGCTGCACCATCACAAATCCTACTTCATCTCCAAACCCACAGAGACTCAGAAGCCCTTTCTGTGCCACCTTCGGATGGATCAGGATACCCCATTCCATCATTTTGGATGAATCACTGGATCTTTCCAAGCAAGATTGTTAACTCCTAACTACCACCCAGGTAAAAGGAGTGGTGCTCTCTCCTATTACTGCTGAGTGAATAATAACCAGCTGGAAAAAGGAGTAGCAGGGATCAGGCAATACACGAAAGGCTAGAAAGTCAATATTAATCAGCTGATGTGATGAAGAACAGAGCTGGAATATTTTTCTCTAGCTTCAAATAATTCTCTTTATCTTTAATATTACATAGGAGTCTCTTTACATAAATCATTGTTCTCAGGCTGCACCTCACAAAATATGATCAGCAAAATAAAATCCCTTTCAGTCTGACTGTAAATAATATTTTAAACAGAAATTCCCTATAGAGGATCAGACTAATTCTATTCCCATTTGTATCTGTTTGAAAGCTTTATTTTTAGATTTTAAAACTGTCCCCGATTTGGCTTCACACTTTTCTGATTTAGTGTTCTCTTTTGCCATCCATTTCCCATTTTTAGATATTTCTCTCCCTTCTTTTTCTGCCCTTTTCTTCTGTGACTCATTCTTCTATGTATACTACACATCCTTTTCCCCAAATGCATGTGTCTGGTAGCTCTTACATGGAAACTAGAATTGGTGAAAATTGTGGTAGTGCACCTGAAAAAACTACAAAATATTTTCATAATGATATCACTGAAAGTTTTGTTTTCTACTTTCAATAGACTTCCTCTGCAATATATTAGTGTTCTAGTATATTTAGCATGATATATGAATCTCTCAGGTTTTGTGATGTAAAAATACATGAGTAAACAAGTCTTAAGGATCAGGAAGAGGAAGTATATCTTCAAAGAGAACAGAAATTGGACTATCTACATGAGAAAGCCTTCCCTAGTAAAACCATGCAGTCATATGGCACAGAATATTCCTATGATGCATCTGCTTGGGGTTTATTTTACCACTTCCATGTTGTGCTATTTTGGCATGACCATCATTAGGCTTTTGAGGTCTGAGACAAACCTACAATAAAATGCTATTTTTCCAGTATAGTTATAAAACACTCACAGCATGAAATCCATCACTGCCTCCTCATACACCACAAGTTAGGAAATTACGTGGGATCACATTAGCCTGTTGCTATTTTCTTAATGTAATTTGATTTTTTCAGCTTTTTAAAAACTTTATTTTATTTTTTTATCTATTAATTTTTTATTTACAATCCTCGTATTTTCAATAGAGGAGGGTGAGATACCAGAAGCTAACACAAAGAACTCTTCAAGATATATGAAGATAAGACAAAAAAGAGTCTGAGGAGAGAAGTGTTACATTCTTTGAGAAGACAGTAGGGAAACTCACTGATAAAATGTAGCTTGTGGCCATTCTTCTAACTCTCACTTGAAAGAGATGCAGTATTAGATGCTATCTGACAATAGAAAACACACAAACACAAATCTACATATGCAACTAATTTAATCAAAGGGATGGGAGGGGTGACTAGAACAGATCAAATGCCAAAACCAGACTTTGCCACAAGAAAAAATGGAACTGGGAATGGAGTGGGTAAAAAATTTAGTCCATATGGTTTCATTATTGATGTTCAGTGTCTTTATCATCTGCTAAACACAGGAAGATGCAACTCGTAGTATATTGTCCTAGTTGAACTGTTTGATGGCTTCTTTCCCCATATTTTTCTTTAAAGAACAATAAATTTCCAAAGGCTACTGCATAACAACACTTCCTTATTATTCACGTGGAGGCTGTACTTCCCGTCACCTCCAGATGTGGCTTGATATAGAGTCCATGGAGTGAAGGACAGGACAGCATGGGGTGTTTCTCACCGTGCAGTAAGATTGGCCAGTGGCCTATGGCACCCAGGAGAAGGCTTTAAGCAACATAATTTTTCTTTTGATCCTGGAAAAAGTTCAGTAGTAAAACCACATTGTTGCTGCAAGTGTCCTTCGATCAGGGTAAGCTTTCTGCTGATGGGACACATGCATGAGACTGTGCTGAGCTTGTCCAGGGAAAGTAGTAGGAGTTGCCACTTTTAGGGAACTGGGCCAGGCAAGTGCTAAGAAATGGACCTTGAAGTTATGCAGAGGAGATATTTTCCTCCTGACCAGAAGTGTTTTCTATATCCCAGATTCTCTTGGATTATAAAATAAGTGTATTGGAAGATAGAGACAGACCCTTTGTTGCAGTTCCTCTGTGATCAGGAAGGAAAAATGAGCAGGAAGTACTAAACAACCTAGGAATTTATGTTTTTAGCATTCAAATACTGCTTAAATAGTTAATACCATTGCCATTAGTTCTCATGAGCTAGAACTTCAGCTTGGGAGTCATGCAGCACTGCAACATTACCAGCAGTGTTTTTGTTGGGATTCAATTTGGCACAGGATTGTAGGACATAGGATGGAGGGGCCATGGGACCTGACTGGCAGGTGCTACAGCACAGGTGTGCTGTGAACAGCACAGAGCTTGTCCTCCAGGTTGTCTCATTGTTATTCTAGTGCTTTATCACAGCGGGATGTGTTTTTCCCCACTATGAGAAATAAATTTAAGTCACAGTACTCTTATTACTCAAGTGGGATGAGGCATACATGTTTAATATCAGTACCGGCATTTTTGGAAAGCATTGTAGACTGTGTTTCCTGCTGTGTACAGAATTCTCATCCATTCAATAAAACAGTCTCCACCCCTGTCCACTTCCCCAGGCAATCACAATTGCCAATTTAACAAAAAAAATACTCCAGATCTTTTGAGCATCTTCCTCTCAGAAAAGGCATATCAGATTTAGTGCCAAGCTTCTGCTTGATCCAGTCACACATTTTGATCAAACTTTCAGAACTGAGTAAAGCATTAAGTACATTTCTTCCAGTATTCATTTTTTAGTGAATTATTCAGTAAGTCTAAGGCAGTAATTGGCTGCTGTGTCTTATGAAACATAACCTCCCCCTCTGCTGAACCACAAGTATGAATATTGAAGGAGCCATCTAATTCAGACTCAGGTGGATATGATTATTTTACAGGGTTTTTTTTTTCAGGTGGACCAATAGCTAACATCTCCACTGACGGGCGAGAACATTTTAATCCACAAGAGGATTAAACCTCCAATTGATGTTTACATGAATTTTACCAGCAAATTTAACAAGATCAAGATTAGGTCTCAAACAAACCATTTAAAATCTAAGCAAATGCATTTTTACTACCCAGATTTTTATCACGTCTGTGTTATTGGTTGCAAATAGGTTCAAGTCAATGAAAGAGCAAGTATCTGTCATTTAGCTCTCTAAGAAGGGTGCTTGTATATAAGCTGCAATTTGCACTGCCTTACTTCAGTAAAATCTATATGAGTAGCTCTTATCACTGTGGAGCTATAAGGTGCTCTACAGTGATCAAATCAATTGCCAATTTTAATTTCCAAATCAAAACCATTTATTAGACATTCAAGAGCAAATCTATATGCATGCAACAGCCTGATTTTTGAAGAAACTCTAATGATGTAAAAAAAACCCTGCTTATTAGGAAGGAAAATAAACAAGCCCCCCAAACTTGAAGTAAAATGTATGTTCCCAGGCTGAAATTATTCTAAGTTTGGAGAGAAATTTAAATATTGCCAATAATTTCATGCAAAGTGGTTAAAGTATTACCATTATAGTTCCAAATGTTTGCCCTATCTCTGCATGAGTGTAATGACAGTCAGGTCTCAACTGATCAGAATAATTAAACTGTATGGTGATAATACAGTAAATAAACACTACAAGCAGAATCACATCATTCCTTTCATTAACTTGGTGCAGCATATTCTCTGGCAGAGTATAAGAATGTCAATAAAATGCATAACACAACACCTTGTTGTGCAAATATTACACATGTAAATGAACTGAAACCCGATCATTTAATTAACAATTATCTTGCTGTATAAAAAACTTTAAATATATTTGAGTATATTGAAATATACAGTAAATATTTCCTAAATTTTAAATCCACATTTCATTCAGCAGGCAGGGAACAACCCTGTGTGTCGTATTATTATCCTGGCACTTCTGCTTCCTAGCAAAGATCAGTAAGATTGGTTGTACTGATAAGACTGAAGGGTTACAAATTTAGAAAGCCCTTTGTGGATTGGATATTTATTTGTACTTTCCAGTTTTCATCTTAATGTATGTGTGTCTTTCTGTACACACATATGCACATATAGAATAGAGGATGGAGAAGAATGTTGTAAAGTAACTTGTAAATGAGTAACTTGATAGGACACTTGCATGCAAAAAGAGTGTTCCCTACCTTAAGTGCTAGGCAAAAGCTGTCCCTATATGTATCTGTAGGTGAATCTACAGCTTTGCCATAATGGAGGAGGCTGTGGTGACTGTGGTTTTTACAATGAGGATAGCAATGTTCAGATAAGCCCCCTTAAGGTAGATTTGGGTGAGTTCATTAAAGGAGTTTGTGTGCTGTAACACAGTTACTAAAGGTTTCAGGAAGAGCTTTGTTTTGGTTAAAGGATGGAAAATAGATTAACTAGTTTTGTTAATTAATGAAAACAATTTTAGGCTGGTAATACATCAAAAATCTCCCAAATCCATTTCAGAGTTTCATAGTAAAAACAGTCATATTTTATAACTTAACACAAATATATTATGAACTAATGCCTAACCAGTTCTGTATTTCTAAAATGGAGTTTTACAATCACATTGCACCTCAAGAAAAGATGTGCAGAGAGAAAAGTTTTTCTCACTCTGATGTGTGTCAGAGTCTCCACCTTTCCTAAAGAGCTCCTCCTCTCCTTTCCTAAAGAGCTGCATTGATTTGCTTATGTGTTAGCATTTCTCTTAACATTTTTTAAAGCATTCAAGAAATACATCCTACAGAAGCTGCTGCTGGTAACAGGCTTAGCTCTAAATGAGAAGTTGAAACAGTAATTTTCTCCAACAAAAATCAGAGAACCAAGCTAAGTTTTGGTGGTGGTTTAATCACAGTAACCTATGGACATCCATGCTGCTGTAACTCAGTACAGGTTAGTTTTTGTCCAGTAACTCAACTTTTGTCCGGTCTGAGATCACAGACATTTGGGTATCCTTGGTGCTCAGAAACTGATGTTTTTCACATGAAGGAAATAATAACACATTCCACTCTTGCTATCACTACTACTGAAATAGGCAAATGTAAAACATACATTTATGACAGAAGATTTCCAGCGCTGAGAGTTGTTCCAGAGATGAACAGAGTTACAAGTCTGAAAAGACTGGAAGTTTGAATCCAGCCAGTCTGGTCTCAGCACCTTCCTTGGTGTTTTTCTTGCTGACTTTCAGATACTTTCAAATTATTTTCTTCTCAGTCCTGGCTGTTTTGATGATGATGAACGGTGAACCCAATATCTTATAGTGTTCTTCCTGTACCCCTGAGCCCACATTATTATCAGTGTTTCATGCTAGGGTTGTAAGATTTAGCTTAGAATATTTGTACAGTACATTGGGGGTTTTATGCAAAAGGAATAGTGGAGATAGAAGTTACTTTTAATAGTGAGACTTTCATGAAGATCCTTTAATACTGCAAAACATGGTTTAATTCTTCCTATAAGTCAATCAAAAGTAAGGAACTAAGTTCTGACTTATGTAATGACTACCAGAAGCACTTATAACTCAGATACTATGCTACTAACACAAAATTAATGAAGTGAACATGTTTTTTTCGAAACAAGCTCTTTCTAAACCAAAGTTAACACTAGTAACTGGTTTAAAATAAGTTCTTTTTCTTTTTTTAAAATAAACATAAGATTATATCTAAATCCTAATAATAGAATCTTTGGCCCAAAACAACATGATAAGTAACTAAGCTGCAAAATAATTAACAGTATAACCCCTTTTTTGTGTGTGTGAATTTGCATGTTTTATTCCACAGAGTATGTCATATAACCAGAATATTTCATGCCTTTGATTTTCTTCTTCAAGTTCTGTTTGCCATTGCTCTTTATGGTGAGTAATATTTGTACTGGAACTGACTGGATGCAGAGAGTATAAAGTACTCTCCACATTTAGGAGCATTTTATACCCAGTTTAGGCTGCATTTGTGCAATTGTTATGCAAGAAGAATGAGTGAAGCCCTTCAACTGTAAAAACGGTTGATTCAGCAAACTATGGCTTATATGAGTCACACTTACTTTGCTGAGCAGATTTTTGATCTTAATGACTGTCTACACCATCCTGAGAAAGCATCCTGAGGAAAAGTTGTAAGTAAAGTAGCTCTGACCCCTTGCATCCCTACTTTGTAGGCAAAACTGACATATTATCTATAGCCAGCTTGTCTAGATCTAGCTGGCAGTTTATAAACTGGACATGTTCAAATTCAGGTTTGTTTGGCTACAACAAAAAACATACTTTCAGATTTGTTGTCCACATACATACGCCCAGCACCGGCAATCTGCAGTTCAGAATGATTTTATTTAGCAAATCACTAATTTATCACTGGGTCAACCAACCAATAATCAGCAGTTAGGCTGGCGACCTAACCTTTGGATACAAATCCCAGGTGAAGGACCTGTTTTGCATCTCAAGCATGAAAGCATGCAAGGACAGGAAAGCCAAAAGAAAACATTCAGAAATTGCTTAAAATGCTTTTTAAGGGCCAAATTTAACTCTCTAGTTGCAGAAAAACTTTCCATGGTTGTCGTATTTGTAAAATGCTTTTTGAAAGTGATCTCTATGTAAACTCCCAAATCAATTGTTATCTCCCTATGAGCAAAATTCATCATAACTCAAATTATGAAATTATGGTCTTCTGGGTTTTTTTCCCCCTCAAATAACAGTTTTCTATGCAGGTCATAAGAAGTTCAGTCCCAAATGAGAAACTTTTCAAAGGTTGTGTCCAATTACAAGCCAGTAATTTAGGTCAGCATGAGTATGTGGCCAATTTGTAAGGGCAAGATGATGCAAGGACTGGGTAAGCGAGTTTACTGCAAAAATGGTATGCTTTTTTTAGGTAAACCTGACTTTCCAAGGTTGATTACTTCTATGTTTGCAGAATTGTTTAATCATAGCAAAGACCACTGCCCAATCTAAGATTCTCTAGTTTCTTATCTACCCTATTTACATAATTGGCAATGACCTGCATGTGCAAAGCAGTAAAAGATTCATTGCTGTCCGGTATTGAGAACCTCTGCCTAAAATGCATGTTGTCTTTTAAAAGTGGAGGTTCTTTTTGGTTAAATAATCCTTTCCTTAACAAATTCCAGTCTTAATATTACCAGTGTGCATACCAAATGTGGAAACATTTTAAATCCTCTGACTTTCCATTTATATGCCAAATCACAGACTAAAGGTGAACAAGGGTTTCCATTTTACTGGAAGTCCTCAGGTAGATACTCTGTGCTCTACATCACCTAGTAAGTATGTCTGTCACTCACAAATGGATAATTACTTGGAGGACAGCAACTGCAGTCTAGTCACTTTTGATATCCAGAAAAGTGTTTTGGTTTTGTACCTGTGATGAATGGCGCAGAAATCTTTGGCTTATATTCAGTGCAACCTTTAGGGTTCTGATCACAATCGCTATAATAAAACTCCAGGACTACAGAAACATTTCCCCCATTCATCTTATAATACTTAACAAAGAAGTACAGTTTAACACCATTTTATAGCTGGAGAAATTGAGTGTGAGAAAGATAAAGTGGCAAGACTGAGGCCATGAAAACAGCTAAGCAGAGACAGAAAACAATTGAAGCTGTCTATGTTGTAGTACTTTAGACATATTCATGAAGGATTTAAATAATTTTGGATAGAAGAGATTCAAGCATTGGGCTCTGCTCTGAGTTTTGGAGTTTTGAGTTGTGATCTCAGCTGGGATCAGTCTCCAACTGATTTATGGTTATTTAATACTAGGCTATTCTTGGAAGAATGTAAATGTACATATTTTCCCTTATATATTGGCTAATACTGAAGCATGCTTGAAATCACAAATAAGACAGCCTATCTGGAGAGGGATGTGGACATAGCTAAAAAAAATTCCTTGTGTTTACTGAATTTGGGGGCAAAAATAACATCCAGTCCCACCAGAAGATGAGAGATCATGTTCTCCTTTAAGTGAACTGATTCTGAAAAAGGACAAAGAATGAACAAAGAAAGAACTTTTCATTCAGAAAAGTTAAAAGACCACTGCTTAAACTCCACATTTCAGGCAGAGATGAATCTGACAGGAACACACTCACTTTCTCCTAGAGAGCTGTTCATGCCAAGTCTTTGGAAAAGGGAAAACCAAACACTTTTAGCCACTGAAGCTACAGAAGGAAAGTGAAAAGAATTATCTTTCTGTAAAGCCTATCAGCAGTTAAAACTGTTTTGTCTCACTGGAGTAGTGCAGAGCTGCTAAGCTGGCCTGTAGGCCAGTGTCTTCATATTACAGATGAGAAATTCAGAGACTACTTAAACTATAACATCAAGTAAAGAAACTTGATTTGTGGCCTTCATAAATCCAGTCTTCTGTTTAAACAAGAAAAAGGCTTTTGGATTGATTAACCATGCCAAGAAAGGATTTGGAAATACCAGAGTAGAAACCTCTAGCATTGCTCTAGTTCAAAAAGATAATTGTTAAGTAAACACAACTTTCAAAGCAAGAGCTTTGCTCTGCATAGCAAATAAGCACTTAATCAGGCGTGTAAATGGAAGAGAGGCATCTCAGGTATTTTCTGAAGGTAATTTAGGGGCACTTAGGACTGCTGTTATGCGCTTGAGTTGGTACCCTGACTAGATTTATAGAAGTGGTCAAAAGAGATTTTGAGAAACTAGGTAAAGGTTCTCCACAGTTACACAGAAGACTGAAGGTCATCATGGAAATGCAAAAATTGCCAGGAAGCACTTCAGATCTGGTTTTTGTTGTTATTGTTTTCTAGTCCCACACTGGAGAAATATGGAAAGAATCATGCTAAAGCTGGAAAAGGATAGGAAAAATCACAGAAGAAGCAGTGTAATACAGAATTGAATTATGAAGTTCTATATTGAGAAAGAAAAGACATAGTGAAGAACATGAGGAAGTACTGGGAAGAGGATGCAAATGTTCTGAGGGGAATTATTGTTGTTCATTTCCTCAGCTGGTTGGTCTGCCTTCGGGTGAATTACTGAGAAGATGCATCACAAGTTATGTCTCTGTGGCTGCGAGGGTTGTGATTAAAGTGGACTTCACGCATGTAATTTGCTCAGGTCTGTTGCCAGAGAAGGTTTGGTTGGGAGGGAGGGTTCCTAGCTGGGCAGGAAGCGTGGCAGCACGGGGAGGGCAGTGCTGCTGAGGGGAGCTCTGCACGCTGGCTGCTCTCCTTCCTCCCCTCTGCCCCCCACACTGCTCCCAGGGGTTGCTCTTTGAGCCAGCTGACACAGGGCCACCTTTGCCACTGCACTCCATGGGATTTTAGGTGCTGTAACTGGAGAAGGGAGCAATGGGGATGTTCTCTATGGAAAGGACTAAGTGCAGTTCTTGTCTACTAGCTCTCTAGTCAAAACACAGCATAAATTCATTTGTGCAGCTGAGGTGTGACTTCTGCAAGCCGCTGCATCGTGTTCTGTCCCCTGCCATGCGTTTCCTGTTTGTGAGAGGTCACCACCAGTTTCCAGGAATACTTAACAGGATAGAGTCAGATATTTTTTCCTCTGTGTACATCGAACGTATTTAGAAATAACATGTAAGTGATTTCCCTCAGACTTTTTTTTTTTTTTTTTTTTAAGTGTTGTGGAGGAATGTAAGCTCATCTGCAAAACAGGACAAAATTTCTCAAACATGTATTTTTTTCAACTTTGGCTTATGCATCCATAAAAATAAATTAATTGCAAAACTAACAGAATTTTCCTGTTAACTGTTCAGGTTTCCAAATGGAAATAAATTGCTTTTAGAGTCTCTCTCCCACATAAGTAAAGCCTAATTCAGTGGATAGATTGAATGATATATTACACATTGCTTCAAGCAAAATATCTTTTGTGAAAAAAATGAATATTTAAAAAGAAATAGACACAAACATTTAGAGCCAGGCTGAGACTTCAGCCCATACAATAAAGACATGTAGAATAATTCTGTGGTTCTTAAAATTACACTCTATTATGTTGTGCCAATCATTTGCTAAATCTGCCATCAAAACCACATACCCAGTAAGAGGGTTTTTTTTTTTTACAGGCAGCAAACCTGTTATTTTCCTGACTTAAAGCCATATGGTCTCTCTCAGACTTTCCTCTGCAGCACAAATTTGCTTGTAATATTGAGATTAATTCTCTGTTCAGTAAATGCTTGTGAATCACACCTTTATCCATCTGTCATCCTATGTCAAAAACGTGGCACTCCTGTATCTACAAACATTTCATTCACCTTGGGTTTTTGAGTGATGCTCTCAGACTACATTTTCCACAGATTTTATTTTTATTGATTCTTCAGTTTCATGTCTGTCTGTCTTGTGTTCAGTCTCTTGTGGTGAATGCACTGAAATGTGATTGCAATGGGTGAAGTCACCAGACTGCTGACCTGATTCAAGGTAGATTTTCTAAAAATAGGTCAAATGATCCCATTTTAATGGACAATAAATCAGAAATTGTCCTGCACAGAGACTCTTTGCATTGTTGTTATGTGGTCATGCTTTTGAATAGGTAAATATTGCTTTAGATTTTGTAATTTACTTTATTCTGACAAAAACTGATTTTCTGTCCATGTGATGATAATAATGCCCTTTGGTTGTGAGTAAAATAGTTTATAAAAGACAGTTCTGTGATTTTTTTTTTTTCTGTGATGTATTTTGACAGTGCTCAGAATGTTACCATTTCCAATCTCACACTGAGAGAAATAAGTAAGATTGCTGTTTAAGGAGAAGACATTCCTTTTCTCTACATGTGTACACAGGGCTTTCCATAGCCCTTGGTGATGCCAGTCCTTTGCTGGACCTTGTAAAGCCAACTGTAAAGAGAGTAATATGACACTGGGAGAAGATTAAGGAACATAAATCAACAGCGTTTTATGTTCCTGCTGACTTCTACGTTTTTAATAGATATAGTTTGGAACTAATTTGGCACCACACTTAAAATATTCCAAGACCTGTTCTTGTTCCTGTTTTCAGAGGTCTTGCCAGTGTTATGATAGAAGTGTAAATCCCTGGCTTTACTTCCCACCCCCCCTTTTTTTTTCTCTGTAAAAGCTGCTGACATTTCATATGACAAATCTAGTTTCCTCTGCTTCTCAAAAGAGGAAGCCTGACTTCAGTGAACATGTGAATCAGAAACTACTGCCAAATGGAAATGGTGTCTTTTAGGGTTAAAGCTTCAAAAAAGGGATCCTGTATTATCAGCACTGAGCTTACTACATAAGTAGTAGCACAAAGCCAGACAATGACCTTCAAATTTGAATATGCAGAAGGTACCTTTACTAACAGGTCTCCCAACTCCCACAAGAAAAAGGGATTTGGCAGCCAAACTAAAGGAGTTCTGCTGTCACTCCCATGGAAAAGCTCAGAGACATAAAAAAGGGCAATGCAGGTGAGTGGCAAGGTGGGATGAATACTATTTTTACCCATCCTTTCAAATTCTGAGAGGAATAACTGGAGAGATAAATTAAATAGTAAGCCACAAGGATAATTTTGTAACTCTTGTTACTTTGTTAAACCTAAAGTGGCAGGGAATCAGGACTTTAGCATGTTTGTGAATTTTTAGAGATAAGGTCTCCCATTAGGTTCCCAGATAAAGCCTCTTGGTATCTAAAGAGGGAAAAATTCTTTTGTTCTAGTGAAACAGCCTGCACTGTTTCTCCCTATTTCACTCTACAGGGTTCTCTTTTTTGCAAGCTTTACTATGACTAGGATGCAAATTAAAAGACAGGGTGGGGAAACATAAATTATGACCTATGACAGAGCAGTTTAAAATAGAGTGAAATCTAAATACAGGTGTAAATAATAATAATAATAATAAAAAAGCAGTATAAATAAAAGTCGAGGTCACATCTACTCAGCACAGTCATGTTGTTTTTATTGTGGGAGTGACAAGGGACTCCAATAGAAGCACAAATTTCAACCATGCTCATTGCTGCCCAAAGACAGCATATAACACGTATCTGCCTCTAAGTGCAGCCTAATTTTATTCAGCATCTTTACTGAAGAACATGTTGAAAGAGGGAAGACACCGTAGAATATGCATATTGTCACAGGAGTTGTGTTAGAAATGCTTTCACTGATTCCAGTGCAAAGGAAAAAGTTTTTATCTTTATACCTTTTTCACATAGATCTCTTTAGTCCTCACTGTCTTTTTTAACCCCCTTCTGAAAAAAAGGTGTACAATTAAAGAATAGTACCATGTGGCCTTAAAGCAAAAGTGCCTAGTGTGTTCTGAAGAAACCTATATAATATTTAGGACATTATATCACTATATGAATCACCTTTATTATCACAGAAGGAAGCATTCAATTAGAAAGACATCTGAAATTTCGAGTGACAACACAGTAGACCACAGAGACTGGTAACATGAGAAAAAGCACAATGACACCCTTGTGCTGGGCTGGTATAATGTTGAGTACCAGGGCAACTGGGAGTCAGAAAAGTGTTACTTGCCAAATAGTTTTTTTGCATTAGTGGACACAGTTACAAGTAAGTTTGAATGGCAATCTTGGCATATAAATGGTTAGCAGATACTCCTTCCAGAATCTAGGCAGCTGTCTGGTGCAACTTGATATATTTTATAAGTAGTTTTTCATATAAAATGTCTCACAGAAGGCTTTACAGCTAATCATCCTTTGTATAGGCACACACAAGAGGATACTAGTTGCAATATAATCCCTATTTGGCACATAAAGACATAGTATAGGCAGAGGCAAATGAATTAGGATCTACAGTAGAAGCAGACACTCATAAACAGCAGCTAATTAAGAGTTTATCAGCATGTCACTATGCATCAGAAGCCCTAGTATTTCTGTGGAGCATGGTGGGGTGTGCAGGCTCAGCTGTCATGTCTTGTCAGATGGGAGGCTCATGCGAGGTGAGGCCGTGACACTGCACACAGCACTCTGCTGTGCGTGGGAGTAGCAGGATACAGGATGACAGGATGGTTCTTCTCTAAATTCACATCACTGCCTGCATTTTTCAGAATTAAACTCTTACAAAAATGCCTCCTCTATACAACTTTCTACCTTTAGTAAGGTAAGACATTTGGGGACTTTGTCCTAAAAATAGAAGACAAAAACAAAGTGTAAGGTAGTAATGTGAAAAGACACCCTGCATTATCAGAAGACAGATGCTTTCACAACACTAATGAGGCAACTGAACAAAGGAATGGTGTCTTTAGCTGCTGCTGGACATTCCATAATGTGCACATGCTCTAATTGTATGACCTATGTGAGCTCATCACTCTTTCAGTGGCAGAAATATGACAGTACTTACTATGCCAGTATGAAAAATAATCTTGTTTCCTTCCATTTTCTGTTAGTCCTACAGAACCTACCTTTTTTTTCTCAGCACAAAGGTGCAAAGATTGCACAGAATTGATATGAAACACATACTTTCTATTTAAGCTTCAACTTGTGATCACTCCATTGTGATCACTAATTGTGCAGCTTCGGGTTCACTCTGAGTCTCACAGCTTTGCCATATTGCTTAGAGGTCATTTGGGACAGAGTCAAAGTATCCTGAATGATCAGGCTACAGTTTGGCAGCTGCAAGTCTCTAATTGTCTGATATCTGTATTATTACAAAAATTCTGGTTTCCTTGCCTGTTTTCTCAGCATTGGAAGAGGATTCTTTAATCATGCTTGAAATCTTTCAAGGGCCTTCTGCCTGGGTTCTGGATTGCCAGGGGCTTTAGATAGAAAGTGCTGCTGAAATCCAGAAACTCTGAGAGAATTGGAGAAGCCTTTGATCTGGTAAACTTTCCTAAAAAAAAGGGAAAATACTTTCCTTTTTGTCCGTGCAGAGAGTAGGCATGATGAAGAAATTTGTTCTTTGAAAAGGGGAATCCTTCTAACGTTTATTAACATGGACCAATGTCTTGCAGTCTCTATCAACTGCGAGAAGTGATCATCAAATTAAGCTATTGGCAGTAAAATTCAAAGCAGAAGGGGTAGGAGGCTTGTGAAACTTGTTACCAAAGGACGTTGTGGATTTTGGCAATTTACAGCATTTCAGGGAAAGGTTGTCTAACTGGGAGAGAGACCTGTTATTGGATTACTGCACAAATGGTATCAGGATTAGGATGTCGTCAAATCTGAAAGAATCAAAACTGGGAAAGTGTATGTTTCACCTACTTTTACTGGGTTTTATGTATCTAGTTACAGATATATTTGGTGATAGAATATGGGGCTAGAAAAACCCAAGGCTCCTATATAAAGAAATTTCTGAATTCCAGACTAATTGTCATTGGGATCTTCCAAATACCAGGGAATGTTGACAATACAGTCTTCCTGTTCTTATACTCCTCTGCAGGTCCCTGCTCTTGACCAGTGCTGGGGACAGGATGTGGGGCTCTGGGGTCCCTCAGATCTATTACAGCTGTTCTTAGGCTCAAGAGTAGCAATTCAGGATATAATTCAGGATGCTACTCTTCCAGTCACGCTATTTATCCAGACTTTTCAGAGGCATCTTCTGGCGTATGCTACTACTTTTCATCTGTCCAGTAGTCTCTGCGGGTCATTCCAGAAAAAGGAAGTAAAAACAAAGTACTTAAGAGAATGACTGTGATCATGACTTGGTTCCACAACTACAAAGCTTTGAACCCTCCCACTATTCAGTCTCAGAGAATATAAGACCGTTAGAACTGGTCTCAAAATTTTTGAGAATTATTGTTTATATAAACAGCTCTTTTATCTTTAAAAAATTTCTTTTTTGTTTAAAAACTGCACCTATGATCAAAAATTTCTGCTTATTATGTGGCTTAAAATAAATAAACAAATGACAATAGAAAAATTGCAGTAGGACTTTTTGCTTAATTTCCTGAAAATACAGAAGTGGCTTCTTGGTGGGACTTTCCAGACGTATGTACTTAAGTCAGTTTTCTCTGAAACCACAAAAATGTCTCAGAGTTTATGCCTGTTTGTAATTGTACATTTTAGAACATTTCTGATTCTCTGTTAGTCAGAACTTGATGAAATATTACAGGAATGTGTGCTTCATTTTTTTTCTTTCATGCTAAGTCTAACAAAATATGATCAAAAAAATATCCAAGTCAGGCATCTAAGCTCTTTTCAATAGTGACTTTTCCATTCAGAAGCCAAAGTTACAATGAAAATTAATGTCATGTATTCATGAAATGTTTAATCAAGAAAACAAATGTTTTAAGTAATTAACAAGGTCTGTTTTCACACTTTATGAAATGTAAAGTGTCATCCAAGGTCACCAACTAAACTTGTAGGAAAGTCCTTTTTTCTGTCCATATTAGTACCATATGCAAAATATATGGGAAAAGGTCTACAGAAGTTACCAGAATGGGAACTTAAAACACAAATTTAATGTCAGAACAGAGAGACTTGTTTTTTTCATCATCTTCTACATTATGAAAATTATTAACATCTATGCTTAAAACCACAGTGAATGGGAGAAAAGGTTTCTGAAGGTCCATGGTGAGTTTTAATGACTATTAAGCAACAAGGTAGCAAATGTCCAATTTCAGTACTCCCTGCATATCATGCCTTCATTTTAAACTGAGTCATGGCAGAATGTGGCAGTTCCCTTGTCCAATGAGGTCTATGCATTTTTCATGTTGTCCACAAGCATGTTGCAAGTAAGTTGTGGCCACATTTTTCTGGTTTCATATCAGACACTGGAAATCTAAACTGTGAGTGACAAATTTCGTCCTCAATGCATAGAGACCTGTTCTATATCCTCAAAATGGCAAGTATTCTGCAATGTAGCCACTGCCATTAGTCATTAGTCACATGCATGTATTATTTCATTGAAGGAATGTAAAGGTTTTACAAGGGGGCACAATCATAAAATCATACAATGGTTTGGGTTGGAAGGGACCTTAAAGAACATCAAGTTCCAGCCCCCTTGCCACAGGCAGGGACACCTTTCACTAGACCAGGTTACTCAAAGCACCATCCAACCTGGCCTTGAACAATTCCAGGGGTGGGTCATGTAGTTTTACCAAAGAGGCTGCTAAATTAAGTGGCAGGGATTTATTATATGAAATGTATAATTCTCACAAGCTTGCTCCTGTAGTTTGAGTACTTATCCTTTCTAGAAAGTCCTTATACTTTCTAGAAGTTCTTTTCATATTGGCCCACTGAGAGGAGTTCCTAGATTCCGTTAACAAAAATGTATTAGACTATGAAAAAAATCTAGATTTGAATGGAAGAGTGGGAAGAGTATAGGTAACACTTCAGAACCATGTGACTGTACTGAGGAAGAGCATACCAAGTGGCAGTCTAGGGAACATTAATATCTATTAATCTAATTAATATCTATTAATCTAAGTAAGTCTGCATCTGATTTGATGCATAAATTATGAGTGTCTAGTTTTCAAGAGGATCACACAGAATACAATGTCTCAGTAAAGGCAGAAAGAAAGGAAGGAACTATGAGCCAGGAAGGAGAGTCATTAATGGGTTTTTTTGGTTTTGTTGTTGTTGTTTCTCTAAACAGCACAAGGGAAATAGCAGCTAAGAGAAGGAATTAGGTCTAAGAAGCTTTCAGGAATTGGCATGGAAATTGATCAGTTGTGAATGAATGTATGTCTCAATTTGGGTACAATTTAATGGAGGAAGAAGTAGAAGGAGAGTCATTTATGATTCTAATAGTGTAGGAATGATTACATTAATTTTGCTGTGTGCCTCTTTGGGCACTACAATATAAGAAGGATATAGAGCTATTAGAGAGTGTCAAAGAAAGGCTGTGAAGCTGCTGAAGGGTCTGGAGAAGAAGACATATGTGGAGCATCTGAACAACTTGGCTTGTTCAGCCTGGAGAAAAAGAGGCTCTGGGGAGACTTCATGGCTGTCTACAACTTCCTCATGAGGAAAAGTGAGGGGGAGACACTGATTTCTTCTCACTGGTGACCAGTGACCGGACCCAAGGGGTTACATGAAGCTGTGTCAGGAGAGATTTAGGTTGGCTATCATGAAAAAGTTCTTCCCCCAGAGGGTGGTTGGGCACAGGAACAGGCTCTCCAGGGAACTGGTCACAGAAACAAGTCTGTCAGATTTCAAAAAATGTCCGTACAATTCTCTCAGGCAGAGGATCTGACTCTTGGGGTGTCCAGTGCAGGGCCAGGAGCTGGATTCAATGACCCTTATGGGTCTCTTCTAAGTCAAGATATTTTGATTTTATGATCTTAGCTCTTGCTAGTAACCTCTAATTGTTGATAAAATTCCAAGCAAAACCTGAATTGAAGCTCAAGTCTCTGGCCAGAAAACTTGAACCATATTTATTGATTATGATTTCAGTCATATTTCAAAGCATTTCAAAACATATGGCTCTGATTTTTGGCTATTTTATGAGTATCTTGAGAGTATCTTGTACAGAAACTGTATAGTTCATCTGTTATATGAAAGAAAAAAGGAAGTTTATTTTGAAATTCAGGACATCTTACAGCTCTATTCATTGAAAAAGCATCTGAAGTAATTAGGAAACAGATAATCTGCATTCACAAAAATACAATACAAGTTGATCTTTCTAAAAGTAGAAAAGGAAAGATTTTCTTTAATTTGTAAACCAACCATTATCCAAATCTATAAATTTTTCATAGGTGTCTTGATAGAAATCTGTTTACAGGGTGTTGATGTTAGATTTTGGCCTCTACATGCTCATTTAGGCCAGGAAGCAAGTAGTCTGAAAATGGATATATTTTTAAATAGCAAAGACAGAGCTGATTCTTAAATACACACTTTGAAAATATTAAAAGTGGGCTTGGGAATTCTTTACTCAGGGTGTGATAGAAGGGAAGCTTTTGTAGCCAAACTAAGGCAGATTCTAACAGACCATTTGTACAAATGAGTGTGAATTTGTAGCTATCCAGCCCTGTAGGCTGTACAAGCCAAAATGAAAGACACCCTCAATCTGTAAAGAAAAAACTTCGTGTGCACTTGCATCCATCTTTATCACCGTGCTGCTGAGCTTCTTGGTAGCAGCTGCAGAGGTGGCTTCAAGGAATGTTATGCTTCTTCTTGGTCTTATCTTTCTATTAGGTTTTTTATAGAGAAATCCAGAGAGGATTGTGATTCAGAGAACAGCTGCTTCTTTGATTCGCCTCTTCCTGTTCTCACTCAAAGGCTGCTGTACGTAAGCAAAAGGGCACCGGCGGGGTCGCAGGCGGGGAGGGGTGGGAGCCGTGCCCGGAAATCAGGACTGCTTTCCTCAAAACGCGGGTGGAGAGACACTGAAAGATACCTGTTTCTTTCTGCATTCAATTCCAATAGGAATTTCGCTTGCGTTATTGAGTTAACCTGAATAAAGGTTTTTGGACATTGAGTAATTTCCCCATTTCAAAGTAAGGAAAAGCAAGAGGAAATAGTGTCATTTTTCTAATGAATTCTACATTTTTAAATGCCTGTGAAAATTCTCAACAGTTAGTAAGGAAGCATACACTAATTGTTCAGAATTAGAAATCACCTAAAAATCTTTAAAACGATCAGGATTAGAATTTATAACTCACTCCAAATATGATTTGCCTGTGCTTCACCAACACTTGGAATTCAGTATGTGTTTGGCTACTAGTGGTAGGCAGAATTGTTTAATTTAGTTTTCTATACACAACCTGTAGGTTAGGAACAGTGGACAGTACTCTGCAATTTTAGTGATTGTTGTCTGTTTACCATAATTACAGCGATATTTTAAACTTCCACATTTTGTTGTAGACATAATATTAGGTAAGGAACAGCAGCAGAACATTTTGAGTAATCTGTTATTGTGGACACATCCTGAAGACTAGCTGATGCTATATTTAGTCACCATGTGGTTAACTGTGACTAGACTAAGGATGTTATTTTTTGTTTTGTGTTTGAAGTTGCAAATGTTGATTTTTTTCAGTCTGAAATTCCTCAATTAAAGAAATAATAGTTTCAAGTCAAAGTTGTGCATATGCACACACAGAGGATTTTCCTTTTGCTTTCTAGCAGTTAGTTTATGTTGCTGTAGTTCAATTTAGTTGTTGAGTTTCTCTTGAAGCAAATGAGCTGAAAAATATAAAAAAAATGTAAATTCACACCTAGCTCCAATGTAAAATTTATAAGGGATATATCTATAATATATTTTTAAAATGTTTGTATGTGTATGTTTAAATGTGTATGTGTCCAGATTCTGTATCTTGATCTTGTTCTCACTAAATAGAATCAAAGAGAGAACACTGTAAAGGAATGCAAGTTTTAAAAAAAACCACACAAAAATTATTCAGCAGGTATATTTAATATTATAGTTCTCTAAAAAAGAGCTGTACAACTTAAAAAAACCCCAACTTTTTTGAAGTGGGATTATTCCTAGCTGAAAGGACCTGATTCAGCATTTTAGGTTAAGCTGCAACTGGCATAATCTCTGCTTAGTTTTGTGCCTACTGTAAGTATCAGCAGCAAATGCAGACTGTTCAGTGAAGTTCAGAAATTCCTTCTGAGCAGGGTCAGGAGCCCAAAGACACAGAGGAATAAGGGAGGAAGCTGTGTCATACTGTTTTATACTGTCCTCTGTGCAGGACAATACAGTTAGCAAATTACAGACAAATAGAGTTAGTAAATTAAGACATTACTTGCAAAAAGCATAGATGATCTGTGAAAAAAATTTAATTGACTTTGGGCTAAGGGTAAAGTTCTGTTTATAGCAAAGATTCAATTTATTGAACTGAAGCCACAAAGGTACCCTGAAATTTTGTGGCTAAGGTTTACAGAAATGTGTGATTAATAAGTGTTTATATGATTTTATTATATATGCAGACTCTAAATCTTTAAAATCATCTTAACATGCAGAGCTTAAACCTTTATAATGTCTTATGGTTCAATGGTAATATTTTTGATAATCTGCATTGTTGCTTTTAGGGAGATGTACAACATGTGCCTTTCTTAGGACACGAAGGATCACAAAGGATCTTTCTTAGGACCCAAAAAATCCTCTGGATTTCAAAACCAAAATTCAGCATCACAAAACTTAGACAAATATTAATTTGACAGCCATCAGTCAGTGGTTCCAGATATTAATTTTCCCATTTTTCATGACCTTTCTACAAGAAATTTCCTTTCTTGCTTCTCTGCTAGTAGAATGGTTCCTAAAACACAATGGAGGAGGTAAATTCAAGTGTCAGCTAAAGGAGTCTGCCTGTTCTTAACACTGTGAGTTAGGAAGTTCTCCAAGGACCTTGAAAACAAGAGAGGAAATGTACTTGGAGATTTAAAATTTAAGTGACAGCACAAGAATTGCAAATTGCAAATTGCTCCTGCATTTTTTCAAAAGAGTTCTGCTTTTTAAGTCACGTAGGTACATCTAAAAATCTTACCCTTTTTTAGTAGAAAATTATTCATGTTTCTAGGAGATCCAAGCATGTTAGTTATGAAAAAATCCTAGGCATTTCAGGAGCATACCCTGTGTTTTCTAGCTTATAGTAGGTACACAATTCAAGTGACCATTGTAGAGACAGTCTGAAATAGCATCCCTTACATGCAGCATATAGCACTTCAAATCCTCAATACCCATTGTTTTAGTCTCCATATCCATTGTCCTTTTTGCCTTTTCATGGTCCATCTCATTTATTGCAATTGGCCAGCAAGCCAATGTCTACCAGCTGTCAGCTGTTTAAAGAAAATAAAGTCAAGAAGCATCCATAGTGAAGTGTTTCTCTGTCTTTCATGAAAACAGTTTGCATTCTACACAAAAAATTCTTTCGTGGTGTAAGGGAATTGACGTCAGTACTGTTACACCCAGGATGATTTTGGCCCTGCATATCTATTATGCAATGCTTTCAGATGCACAGCTCTATGATGAAGAAATGATTGCCAGATGTGAGAGTAGTATTTTCCCTTGTATTTTTGAGATCCATGAACAAATTCTCATGTGTGGACTGTGTACTTCCTCAGTGTATGTATGTGTGTGGGTACTCTAAGAATAATCCCATAGGAAATATTTGAAATGGCAATATAAGAAAAAATAAAAAAAGAACCTCTACATTTATTGCTCAAAAAAAAA
>VXBB01000563.1:2984-27543 GCA_013399915.1 Illadopsis cleaveri | reverse complement strand
CTTCCTGCCAGGCAGAAACTGATAACGTCTACCAAAATAGTGACCAATTCCAGCTTTGGGAGAGAGGCCCCTGGAAGGAAAAAAAGATACAACTGAAATTGTATCTTCTCCCAAAGTCATGATAGAAAGACACCTGTAGTTAAAGATGGTCAGGGTCACAGGATGTGTGGAGGAATCCAGTGGCTTGGAGCCATGTGTTGACTTTCCAAGTATAGCCACAATTTTTTTCAATTAACCCCAGTAAAAAACTATGAAGTTTTCTTCATAGGATCCTAATACTACTGTTACTGCGTCTAGAAGTTTACTGCAGAAAATAATCAGCTCAGGTGAAGTAAAAAGTTCCTTACAGATCATGTTTCCCCAGAACTTTGTTCTTCTATAAATGTGGGTGATAAGTAGAAAACATTTATTGCACCATCTTTTCATCTAGTTTTATTTGTTATTTTTGTTTGTATTTGGTTTGTGTGGCAAGATTTTGGTAGCAGTGGTCTACTGGGATGGCTTCTATGAGAAGCTGCCAGAAGTTTTCCCCATGTCCAAATGCCAGGCAGCTCCAGGATGGACCCACTGCTGGCCAAGGCTGACCCCATCAGCAGCAGTGGTAGCACCTCAGGCATTACAGAGTTAAGAACTCTGCTGCACAACACCAGCAGCACTCAGGAGAAAGGAATGAGAATATGTGAGAGGAGCAACTTTGCAGACACCAAGATCAATGAAGAAGGAAGGGGAGGAGATGCCAGAGCAGAGACTCCCCTGCAGCCCATCGAGAAGACCATGATGAGGCAGCTTTGCCCCTGCAGCCCATGGAGGCCACAGTGGAGCACAAATCCACCTGCAGCACACAGAGAACACCATAATGGTGCAGGTGGATGCCTGAAGGAGACTGTGATCCTGTGGGAAGTCCATACCAGAGACGTTCTGCAGCACGGTTTGTGAAGAACTGCAGCCTGAAGGAAGGACTCACATTGGGGAAGATTATGGTGAACTGTCTCCTGGAGGAAGGACCCCATGGTGAAGCAGGGGAAGCATATGAGGAGACCCCCTGTGGAGGAAGAAGTGGCAATGTGTGATGAACTGATTGCAGCCTCCATTTCCCATCCCCCGTGCTGCTTATGGGGAGCAGGGAGAGGATTTGGAAGGGAAGTTAAGCCCTGGAAGAAGGGAGGGGTGGGGGGAGCATGGTTTAGGACTTGATTTTGTATCTCACTACCCAACTCTAATTTGCTTGTTAATAAATCAAACTTATTTCTCCCAGCTGAATCTGCTTTGTCTGTGACAGAAATTGGTGAGTGATCTCTCTCTGTCCTTATCTCAACCCATGAGACTAACTGTATTTTCTCTTCCCTACCCAGCTGAGGAGGTGAATGACAGAGTGGCTTTGGAGGGCACCCCATCACAGTGCTGACCCCTCCCCTAAGTGCCAAATGAATTGGACTCTCAGTATTTAGGGCTGGGACTGAAGTATCACTTATGGAATTTATTCTGTTTTGAAGAAACTGAATGTAAAACCAACACACTTTTACATGACTTGGGTTCTTGTTGCAGTGCATCCAGCATGTGAAGCTGAGTCAGTCTCCTGCACAGAATAGTTGTACTCTAAATGATAACAGTTCAAACTGACCATCAGTACTGCCTGATGTTAGTGGTTAGACGGAGAGGTTGACCTGGTTTGAGTTGTATGCCAAAAGCAAGTATAGCGCATCTAAGAACTTCAAGATTGTGACCAAGGAGTCTTTTGAACAAAAAAAGGGGGGTGGGATTGGCAGATTCCACTAAAAGAATACAGAAAATAAGCCTATGTAGTTCTTGATATTTCTGAGTGGTAGGCCTCCTTCTTTGGGTTAATCTCAGGTTTCTGTCTTCCATCTACAGTAAAGCTAGGAAAAACTGTAAAGCTAGGAAAAACTGTAGAAGCTCATAGGAAATAATTAAAACAGGTGTAACTTTAAAGGGCCTCTTGAGATGGATGGCTCAAGCATAGAGAACCTCACCTCTGATACAGGAAGTCACAATTGCTGCTGCTTGGATATTTTCAGATAATGTATCTTAAATAAAACACAGTTGCCTTGTGCATAAGGAGTCACTATTTGTTTATCTGCCTTTTGGCTGAAGATAGACATGCATTCTTTTTCTGACAGACAGGAGGCAAGATTCCATGTGAAGCAATACTCATCTCCTAGTCATGCCCAAACATATATGGGATGGTGGGCAGGAAAGACTGATGGAGACCAACCAAGTCTTTTCTCTGGCAATAAGAGACTTAGCTTGGGACATCCAAAGCAGCAAAGTCAACAGGAAGGAATGGTGCACAGAACAGAATTGCAGAAGCAGAAATAGTCCCTAGTGGAGAATCACTTTGGGGTGGCTCAGCCCATTTTGTTTTTAACCTTACAAACACAGAGGACTGAAAAGCATGGAAAAACAGAAAGGCTCTGACAAAAGACCAAGATACCTAGAGTGGAAACAATCTTGAGATCTGTTTCTAGTCAGTGCTGCACATCTGTATGTGTAACAAAAGCACTACCCAGCTCATCACAAAATTAACAGCATGGAATGATCCAAACTGAGAGCAGCAGAGGAACTGTGGATGAAGGCAGAGCACTTGAGCTGGGGGAGCTGGGGAGTTGTGTAACACCTGCTTGCAATACTGTTGGCGCTAGCTACCACTCTGAGTCTGTCACTTTCCAAGTTTTCTGAAATAGTATAATATAAAAACCTTAAGGCAAAAGGACTGGTATTTCTGCAGAATTCCCTCTCTCTTATTCACAGCCATCATATACCAACCAGTTTCTGAGATGATGTATTCAGTATCCTATGGAACTCTAATGAACTCAATGAAGTTATTTAGAGTATAAATCAGACTCAGTTTTGCTCTGTTTCCTTTAGATTTCATATGCTTATTACCCTCAAAACTAGCTGGTCCCTCCTCCTTTTATTTCTGCAACTCATTTCCCACAGCTGTAGTATTTATTCAAAATCCTTGGCTCTTGTTTTGCCTCTCATTCTGCTGCCTGCATAATTTGATCCTCTGGAGTATACTACTTTAAAACTGTTGCACACACCAGATGAGAGATATTTTTGCACCTCTTTTCCAAGGCCAGATTAGAAATGAAATTATTTCTGTTTAGATAGCTAAAGACTGATTTTTTTTCCTTTTTTTTTTTTCTTTTTCCTTGAGCATGTATCTCTTTTTTTCAGTATATGCATTGAAACACAGTCTCTGCCATAATTTTTAGGACTGCAAGCAGGGAGTTGAATGGGAGCCAGGGTATTATTTATTAAGACAGTCTGGGCAGTCAGTGAGGTAAAAGCAAGTATTGTTTTGTATATAATGCCCCTTGATGTTATTTGTCTTTGGCATGCTAATATTGTTCTAGATCTCTGCTGTGTCAAGTGCAGACAGGAAACTAGTCAAGAGTGGTGTGTCCTTGACAGAAAGTACATTTACAAACAATAAAAAATAATTACTTTTAACATTCAGTAAGAACATTAATTGTTAATTTCTGAGGCCCTTGTGGAGATAGCTGTTTTTAGAATGACTAACATTGAAACAAAATTAACCAACCACAGTTTCTTGTAACCTCTGTTTAAATGTCCAGTGAAGGAAAATGTCCAAGGTTCAGGGAGCAGACAAGCCTTCATTTCAAACAGAATCCTAGAATCCTTGAACAAGATAATGGTTTGGGTTGGAAGGGCCCTTAAAGATCATTTCATTCCAAGCCCCCTGCCATGGGCAGGGGCGCCACCCCCTATATCTGATTGCTTAGAGCCCCATACAACCTGCCACAAAACATTTCCAGGGATGGGGCACCCAAAATCCCTCCAGGCAACCTGTTCCAGTGCTTCACCATCCTCCGAGTAAAGAATTTCTTCCTAACATCTAATCTAAATTTGCCCTCTTTCAGTTTAAAACCCTTGTCCTGTCATTATCTGCCTGTATAAAAAGTCTCTCCATTTATTGTAATCCCTCTTTAGGTGAAAGGTGCTGTAACTTCTCCTTGAAGTCTTCTCTACTCCAGCTGAGCAACCCCATCTCCCTCAGCCCAGAGAGCTGCTCCAGGTCCTTAGTCAGATTCATGGCCCTCATCTGGACTCTCTCCAACAGGCCCACATCTTTCTTGTGCTGAGGACCCCAGAGCTGGATGCAGGTAGGACATTCTGCACTCTCACAAGGGCAGAGTAGTGGTGCAGGATTCCCTCCTTTGCCCTTGTCCAGCTGTTTCTTGAACATTTCCAGGGATAGTGACTCTACCACCTCTCTGGAGAGTCTGTTCCAATATGTGACAACCCTTTTCATGAAGGATTTCTACCTGCCTGATGTTCATCCTGAACCTCCCCTGGCATTGTTTGAGACTATGTCGTCTTGTCCTGTCACTTGTCACCTGGCAGAAGAGATTGACTCCCCCTTCACTACAACCTCCTTTCAGGGTGTTGTAGAGAGCAATAAGGTCTCTCCTGAGCCTCTTTTTCTCCAGGCTAAACAATCTCTGCTCTCCCAGTTGCTACTCATAGGACTTTCTAGATCCAGCTTCGTTATCCTTCTCTGGACATGCTCCAGCACATGCTCAATGTCTTTCTTGAAGTAAGAGGCCCAGAACAGGACACAGCAATGCTTCAAGTTCCAGATGAAACTGGTGTTTTCTTTCTAACTGGTGTTAATACTTTGGCTTTGACATATGTTTGCTTGGTTTTTGAAAATATGTTTCAGTTAAAGAGTGACCTATAGGGCTAAGTTCAGAACTTGGGCTTGAAATGTAGTTTGCCAAAATAAGAGCTGGAAATGACACGTGTCAGTTTTTGTCCATATATCCTTTTATTTATCAATAATATGTATATATTAACATTGAAATATTTTACACACGCACAAAGGTGTCTGTGGCTGTACACAAACATGCATATACATATAGGAGGCATGACGATGTACACTTTGTTGCTAACTGTAACCATTATTTGGCATTGCAGAGATCTGGCTTAGTTCAGAAAAGAGAAGTCTGTAACAGTTTTCTTCTCTGCTACCAGGAAGATTCTCACATTCTCTTGTAAGATACTAAAATTTTCTATCAGTTTGACCCCTTCTGTGGTGCCTGGTGAAATCTAACAGCAATCAATTGTTAGTTATTGGCCAGCACACAGTTTTTAAACTGTAGGAGTGATGTAAGATGCCTTAGGGCATACTTTGATCTCATGTGCTTTAGCAAAAACGGAACATGAGGGAGTACAAACAGTAAAGATATCCCCTTTAACTTGCTAAAGAGCACCTTTTAAATTTGGAACAAAGTTTCACACTAAATGTTTCTCATTACCGTTGTCAATACAAAGCTAATGTTGAGGACAATGGTTAGAACATTAATCATGTAGAGAGTGGAGGAAATGTCCTAGCTAAACTGAGTAAGCGGAGGCATTCTGGAGAACGTTTGCTCTAGGAGTTAGTCACCTTTCCACAGTCACAGAGCTGGCTTCCACTAACACAGAGGTAGCTGGCTGTGGGGTTGACTATTTTTAGTATGAATGCATAAGGATGACTAACACTGCATCATGCCTTGGAGTGAACACGTAGCATTTGTCAGAAATTCATGTTCAACAGAATTTAAGAAATACCATGAGTGACTGTATCTATGTCTAATGAATTTCTCATAGAGAGGAAGTGATTGAGCACACAAGGCAACTTCTCCATACAAAGAAATAATGAGTTTTGTGAGCACAGAGGAAGAAATGCATCTCTCTTAAAATGATCATCAAAGAAAAGAAAGTAATGGAATAAGCCAGAAAGATCATCATATTCCGAATTGTCCTGCTATCTATCATGATGCTCGTGAAGTTCAGTGGAAATGGGTGTATATATGAGATCAACCAAATCTCAGTGGGGAGGACAGGATATGAGAACTATGCAATTAAAGTATTTGAAAGATGTAAAACATGTAAGGCTGTAAGATGAGGTGTTGAAGGAGATATGAAATACATCTCTTTGTGCTATTATATTTTTTATTACATAGAAGAAATATGATTGTGACAACAATCAGTGGATGCATAAAAGTGAAAAAAGGAAAACAAGTATAAATAGCAAGGAAGCCCCATAATTATTCCTTCTCTATACATACACACAGTACATCTTTTCAACAGTCAAAAGGGGAGTTCAAGTTCAGCTTCTAGTGCACAAAGATGTATAGCAAATACACAGTCCACTTGCAAAAATATCAGAATTTAGCATTCAGCCAACCTGTATGATTACTTGAAGAGAAAAAAGGGAGGAATAAGAGGAGTGAGCTAGTTCAGAGCAAGCAGACAGTAGTCTGTCAAGCAAATGGAAGTTTTCTTTCTTGTTTCGCATGCAAATCATCTGCAGATTTCTTTCTATTGCTGCAGTGTGTTCACTTATTTCTTTTATTATTTTAGGAGGAATATTTTATCACCAACTAGTACTATCTACATAAATGAGCTTGTCTTCCACACCCTGGCATGCTACACTGTGTGTAGTGCAGTACATGGGAATCCATGGTGTCATTGTGACATGACCACATTTGCATCTTCTGGCTTGGCAGGCTTGCTTGAAACTGACTTGGTTGAGCTACTATTGAAATAATAACACATAAGCGTCAGACAAGAAAGACTCACAGATACCCAAGAGCCACATCTATCTTCCATGCAGTGAGGGCTCTGGTCAGGAGCTGAAGCTGGCTAAATAAAGTTCATTGAAAGGTCTGGACAGAAATTCTGCCTCAGGTTGTATTCCATGCAATTCAATGACTTTTGTACCCTGGTAAAAGTAGATACTAGAGAGAATGTAGTCTGTAAAATCCACAGTGCAAGCATGTAAATTTTGATGTTTTCCATTTACTGTGAAGGATCCTGAAAAAGTCCTAAATATTAATCTTTTTTTCTTTTTCTCCCCCCAGAAACAGCACCAGCTGTCTTCTCTGTATGTGAGAGTATAGTTATTTATACTAAATCAAGGATGCTTCTGTTTGAAATTACATAAACAGGCCATCTTCAAAAACAAAAAAGAAAAGATGAGATAATGATTGTCACAGAAGTGCATGGATAACGGAGGTATTCTCATTAGAACCATAGAATTGGTAAGGATGGACAAGACCTCTAAGATCATCAAATCCAACTTAAACTGACACTGCTGTATTCACCATTAAACCATATCACCAAGGGCTACATGCCTTTTGAACACTTCCAGGGATGGTGATCCCACCACTTCCCTGGGCAGCCTGTTCCAATGCATGACCACCCTTTCAGTGCAGACTTTTTTCCTAATATCTGATTTAAACATCCCCATAACTTCTACTTTGTCTTGTCCTGTTGCTTGCTACCTGGGGGAACAGACTGACCTCTGCTTCGTTACAAGGTCTAGAATCATAAATTAAGGTTGGAAAAGACCTCTAAGATCATCAACTCCAACTGGTAACCCAGCACTGCCTTGTTCACCACTAAACCATGTCCCAAAGTGCCACATTAGGGGCCTTGAGAGCAATATAGGAAGCACAGTATAGTGTATTGTAGAGTTGAACCTACTCTGTGTGTTACAGACCATGTGTGGAAGAGCACAGAGTCAATGAAATTTCACTGTAGGTTTTCCAGCTGTCTGACATGGGTCCACTGGAAAAATAAGGGGAAGAGACAATATTTTACAATTGTTTCATCTTTGCAGCTGGCCATGTCTCAGCTACTGCACATAAAGTTGGGCTTAGGAGACCAGACATTCCATTTTCCCACACAGGAGAAAGATGATCAAACACAACACAAACTGAAAATATAGCTCAGGCAATGAGTCGCTCATTTGTGACATTCCCTGCTATGGTATGGGAAGAAACTTCAGCATATTCTTTTCCAGTAATGTTCAGCTGTGGAGCTAATTTCAAATGAAGCCACACACGTACCTGACACACCCAAACCCATACTTCATGATGAGGGATGTCTTATGTTTTAGACCCAAATTAACATCAGTCATGTAAGGACACAGTGTCCTCATTTCAGTTATAGTAAATTACTGCATGAAAATCACTGAATCATAAAGTTCAGATTTAAAGCCTTTATAGTTAATTTTTATCCCCTTGTCTTCTTTGTTTGTATATTCATTTTAAGATTTTGACTATGTCATCAGGCTTTATTACAAAACTTCGCTAACCCTTATTGGGAATAACCCCTTTATAGAATTTAAATCAGTAAGTAAATTGTCTTGTAAGCAACCTTCTCTGAAGACCTTGTCTCAGAAAATACATTTTTTTTATACTTTTTAATCAGTAGGAAGTGATAGCATATGAACTCACTTTTCAATTATCAAAGAAAGTTTTACAGATACCAGAAAAACAAAAAAAATTGTAAGAACCATTCTAGGGCACAGTATTCTACTTTTGAAGAAAAATATATCTATTGACTATTTGTTGCTTACTTATTGTCTCCTTTTGTTTGTTTGTTTTTGTTCTGTTTTCTGAAGAAATATTTTTGAAAGTCACTTTTCTAAATGGCATTCATTCTGGAGAATTTTCTTTATTTGTTGCAGTAATGTTTGTATTCTCTTTTGGAAGGGCTTAGACCCTTCATATCTATCACTTACATATCTATCACTTCAGTAGAGCCATCTCAGAAATGCAATACAGAAACCATTGCAGTAGCAAAATTATCCACTGATGGATTAAATAATAACTCTTTTATTACTTCTGCCCTAATAACATATTAGTTATTTAGATGATTGTATACTGTGAAACATCTGTCAGCACTATTTTTTAGTAAGTGAAAATCTGTAAAAGTAGCTGGTCTCATCTTGCTATAAATGCTATTTGTCAAATTTGTCATCTTTCCATAAATCTCTGAATGTCCAACTTGTAAAGAGATCACTGTAAACTTGAATAGCTGTGATTTTCTAAGAAACGGATGAACTGGAGAATGTAGGGGAAAAGAAACTATTTTCCCAAGCTGTGCACATTCTTAATATGCATATATAATTTTCGGTCCTGCTGCTTGCTTCTTTTTGTTTTAAACAAGTCTTTGTTCCTGTTTCTGACACTGAAACTATGTCAGATGCAAGGAGGGGACCAAGCTGACAAATTCAGATACCATCATCTCTCAGGATACTTAGTGACTCAGAGAAATACAGTAAAAATGGTACTACCCTGCCTGCTAGCTTTCCTTTAACCCCATTAGAAAAAAAAATGAAGTGTTTAAAACAGGGCCAAAGAGACAAACAGGGAAAGCAGAAAGGAGCTTGATTATCTTGTTCTTACTGTCTTGAGTAGGAAATATACTGAAAGAATTTTATTGAATTGTAATTTATTGATGTATTGAATTAATTTGCTGTCATCTTTTGTCTCAGTGAATAATACAGAGCTGTGCAGGATTCAGGTATATTGTAGAATCAAAGAAAAAGCATCAGCTGAAATACAATCATATTTTTGCCTTAAACACATATGGTTGACACTACTAAACATAATGCATCACTGAGTCATACAGAATGGCAAAACACATTTATTTTTCTCTATATTTTATATTTGTTTATGTTAGCTTTTGACAGCATTTTTGCTGCTTCTCATATAAAATCTGTCCCCCCTGTTGCTTTGTGGATCTTTCAGACAGCACAAAGGATCTTAAGGACAGGGTTCTGGGTCATACTCCAGCTTGAAATATCTTAATTTTCTTTTTAAAGATATGAGATTTCAATAACTCTGATACTTTATGCAACAAATAGTAACTTTATATGCACATACACTTCTAGAATTACACATTGTGCATGGCTTTTACTTATTCTCATGCTAATAAATCAATTTACATATTCAAAGTTTGAACATGTAATATAACATAAGCATGTATTTATTCATCTTGAATGCTCACCTGTGAGGTCAGTCAATATTCCTCTTTCTTTCTCTCACCATAGGAAAATAAGGGTCAAGAAATGTCTTATTCAAGTATACAACAGATTTAATTAAATTCTCAGACTTAGGAAAATTCTCTCGATTTTAGGCCTACAAGTGTATTACAATATTGAACTTCTTAAAGAGCCCATTAATTTTTTTCCCCCTCATTTAAATGCCCTGGAGATTTTAGATATTCTTCCATTCCTCCCTCCCAACAATGACTTCACTAGAATGTAGCCTACTACAGAGACCAGATTTATTTTAAATTCCAGTTTCCATCAGGAGTCCTTTTAACTGCAGAGAAGCAATCAAAGACCAATTAAACTGACCTACCTGTTACCTGAAAAAAAGTAGAATTTGAAGTTTAGTTCTCGAATAATTACCTGGATCTAACAGGCAGGACTTGGACTAAATCTTGCCTGGGGCAGGCTTTTCTGACACAATAATTAGCCCAAAGGAAAAGAAAACAACCAACTTAAATGCCCCCAAACCTAATATGTGTGTGATCAGGTCACAGAAGCTGAAACTAGAGGGGAAAGAAAAGAGTTCTCAGGATTCTCCTGTCTCAAGTAGACTAATTTTACTGTGTTCCCCCACATATAGCAGCAGTGGTCTGTGCCACAGATTGGTGGTGACGCTCTTAGAAGCCTTGAACTTTTAATCTAATTCATTTTACTGTCGAGAAATTCACTCACTTCATGGAAGTAGGGATCTGTTTACATGGACCTAACAAAGAGAGAAAAAATCCCCTTCAAATTATTTATATCAGAGGGAGAAACAGGAAGAAACTTTGTACAGTCTTAAGTTAATGTCTATGCAATACTGAGGAGAAAGAAGAGTGGATCTGTGACTGATGCCTGAAGGTGTTGCAATGATTCAGATAAGATTGATAAAAAATAGCTGTCAGTGACTTTTTTGACGGCTTTTTTTGGCTAGTGAGGTTTTTATTTTTTTATTATTGTACTTCTCTGTTTATAAGTTTTGAAGACATGTGAGGCGAATAACATCAAGATCTTGCACAGATGAAGATGGTATTTCTTATGGTGATGTGTACAGAAGTTGTCCAAAACTCAATAACACCATTGTGCCTGTGACTGATACCCGATTTGTTTGTGAACCTGAGTTGAAAGGGGCCAATATTCTCTACATGTATGTATTTGTAACAGTTTTTCACTCGTAATTTCACTTTATTATAAAATTCAGAGTACTCCATTGGCAGTCCCATTGATTTCTTGCTCGGACCAAAGTAGACAAATGCTGGTAATCCCCTAAAATTAAGGATGGTATAACTGCTTTAAAAAATAAAAAGTCGTTTGGGTGCTCCATTTGCTGGACTCCATGAGGGTACAAGAAGAATTAAGACAACTTTGCAGCACTGCATCATATTTCACAGGCTGCTACAGTACAAAATTTAGTTAACTGACTATGTATATTCCAATTTATGGCAGGAATTGTAATACACTTTTGATATTAGAGTTTGGAGTATTGCCATCCTTTCACACTCCTGCACATATGGCACAGACAGAACAAGAGAGTATTACTGAGAAAGGTGCTTAGGCAGAAGTATATTCTAGAATGTTAAATACAATAAAAAATTATGGGTGAGATTTTGAATACAGGAACCCTCTGCAGATGAAAATAACTGCAGGACCATTCTGTGCTGCTAAGGAAGACACACTGATTCTGCCGTCAGAAGAGTCTAACTTCAAACAGCCACCTTAGCTGCATAAACCACCTGAAAAAATAATTTGTTAAGCTTTTCCATTTACAGCTGAGGATGATGATTCTGTTATAATTTCACATACATAAAGAAACAACAAATTTTTAAGTTTTTATAAAATACTTTCTTCATCTAACTACCATGTCTGATGGGAAACAGATGCTACACAGCTCTTAATGCAACAAGATACTTAAACAATTACCATGTTTAAACAAGTCATGTTATATTGATGAAGGCCTAATACACAAAGCTGCTAGATGCTTTGGATGTCTAAATAATATTTTCTGGGAATTATACAAACAGGTAATTATTGTAAACTGATTTTATTACATTGCCACAGCAGTCACAAAATTACTTATTTATGTCTCTGTTTACGTATACATTCAGCTAATTCAGTGCTGTAAAATAACTTCGTTGAGTTTTACACAGTGAGAGTAACCTGTTTTTTCTGCCTGGTGGTTCTGTGGTAACTCAGTATCATCACATCTCACCCACCCTCCTTTGTCAATGGATGATTACAGAATTGCCACAAAGAGGAGAGAGAGGTACCTCAAAAAAACCGCAGGTTGACAATGACATTAGTTCTCCATCTCCCATGTCCTAAATAATGTCACTAACCATTATCCCAAACTGACAGCAAGTCAACTTCTGTTTTCTGTGTAAGAACAAGTATGGGATAATCTTTTTTACAGAAGGCTCGTGTTTCTGGAGCGCTAATGGGCAGAGACTGAATTTTAACATACAGTCTTACTTCATATCCTAAGAGAGACAAGGTTTCTGGAAGTTTGAGGAGAACCAGAGCCATTCTCATGGGAAAACACTGAGAATATGGCAGTCTGATATACTACTGATATTTGTAGTTCATTTTAACTCCCCTGGATGTGGCAAGAAATAAATATTCACAAATCTCTGCATAGCAAAACCATCAAGTTTCACGTCTCCTAAAGCTGCTTAAGAAATTTGAGAGACCTGAAGTTCATCAGCCAGATGAATCTAAGTCCATTTAGATTCTAGCATTTGCTGCTGCATTTAATTTTAAACAGATAGGAAAAAATATACTATTTTTTTTTTTTTGTGTTAGATAGAAGATACAGCATTCCCCATGTAGTTTCAACTTTTACAAATGCCACAGTCATATAAACATATTGCATTGCTTTAAATTACCTGAGGACTTACATTTCGTTTTCCAGGTGTCTTTTAAAACTGCCCCTAAACAGAATATGAGGGAAAATACTGTAGGCGTTATTTCCTTGATTGGTCATTAGGCTCTACAAAGTAAGCTGTCCTTCACGGGCAAAAGATATAAGCAAAAGTTAGTCAGAAAGGTAACAGAAACTCTCTGAACCCCATTAGGTGAAAATATTGCCCATTTTTTTTTCACTAAGTTACAACGGAGCACATGATTATGATTATTTTAAAGCCGTGCTTCATTTAGATAAATAATCAACTCAATGGAATTGGCTTTATAGAACTGCTGAACTAAATCTAGTCACACATGTAAGATTTATGAAATGAGAAAACATCTGCTACACTGATGCACCAGCATAAAAAATAATTGTGAACTGTACTTACCATGGATATGCAAATTAAAATTACAACAGCTGGAAATCTTTAAAATAAAAAAGAAATTGAGCAGGTAGTAAGTATTTTCTGAAAAAATCTGCCTAATTCTGTCAAATTAAGGAAGTGTAAATTACTTCAACTTGTAACAGCAACTTGTTAAATTAGTTGTCCTGTTAAAAGAGCCTCATAAATTTGATCCTTAATTAAATGTTGATACTAGTAATTCTGACTGTGTTAGGGTATCTTTCACAGATATTTTAGTTTTGAAGGATGTTACACGACACTACAGCTGTTAAATACTTTTTCTGCAAAGACGTTATGGTAAACTCTGAACAGTGTATAGACATGGCTGCCAAAAGCAGCTCCTAAATGCATAAAGACTTAAATTCCTTGTAAAGTCTGAATTTCACAGTCTAAATCAGTTTGAAAACTGTGGACAAATACCAAGCTAAAGGAAATTGTGATTTGATATTTTCATAGCAAGAAATAAATATAGGTACTTGCACTGGACAAGTGCAGCCCTTGTTGTTACCAAAATGAATGCTAATGATATTCTTCAGCAAGTACAGGATCTGCAATCACACCAGAATTTTCCCCTTCAGTAAGAGTAACTTTAACTAGATTTAAAATGCTTCTATAATTCATCCTGTATAATCCAGTAATTACCAACAACAAAGACCAGAACACAAAAGCAATTGACACGGCAACTTTAGAGTTAAGGACAAACAACATGCGGTATTAAGAATGCAGAACTGAAAATCAGGGCTCCAGCTGAGTTCTCCTTTTGTGGTTTCTGCTTGTGTGTTGCCTCCTTGCTTGTCACAGTCTGACATGAGCCTTCCCAGCCAAGGTTTCTGTCACATACAGCACATACTGGCTGATTACCAACCAACAGACACAATCAGGGAAGGTGCATTCCCATTGATGCTGCAGAAGCATAAATGTCTGAGCTGAAATTGTCACTGGATGAGTGCAGCTGTGCTCTGTTTCATCAAATGGGGACAAGAATCAAAATGACCATCTGCGATACTTTTTCTTTTGTCTCCTCAAGTATTTTTTTGCGTGGTGCAGGGATTGGGTACTGCTGGAAACAACTGCAGCTTCTGTGGGAATGATTTAGCCAACAAATTGTGGAACCATAGTTGCCCTGAAACTGGGGATTCAGCAGGCTTGTACTGAGAAGCTTTAGGTAACATGAAATTGATTCCATTAAACTCGGACTTCTGTCTTCTCATTAATTAGCAGAAGATGTTTTAGACTGAAATGTGTAACTTTGAAACCAAGAAAAATGTCTCCCATGATTATAAATATTCATAGAAATGTGTGTGGAAATCTCTGCAGACTCCAAAAAACACGAAATCAGCAACTTAGCAGAGTTGGAATTATCTTATATGTTGTGGTTGTTTTGGTTGTTTTTCTTACAGAGAAAAGAGAACAAGTATAAAAGAAAGAAAATAACTGGTAAAAATATTATCCAGGTTTTATTTGATGCTCCATGGTGATGAAATCAAGCAGTGTTATGTAGTTTAAAAAAGCCAGAATAGAAAAGAAAACAAGGATAGTGCTGAAGAGATTGTAAAAGAGCTTCACCAGTCACAATCTGATAGGTAGCTTTCGGTACCAATTGTCCAAAGTTTTTAATAGTGCTAATTTGTGCTTTTAGAGGAAATTTCATAGTGCTAGAGTCAACCTGGGCTCAAAATTTTGAATATCTTGCTCATTTAAAAGGGAAATTGAAAGGATTTTGTGTCTCTGAGTGTGGGGATTTAATTTGACTTCAGTAAGAGATGTTTTGGTCTGACATAATTACAGCAATATATTACAAGAAAATAAATATAGGATATTATTGCATTGATCTTGTTTTTAATGTGGGTGAGTATCCTTCTTTTATGGTTACCGTGTTGTCACAGAATGGATAAAGAAAACCTTATGATTTTCCATTTTTACTTCGAGGGTTCCATGAAGAAAACAGAAATGTCTGCTTTAAGTCATGTAAACTACCCAAAAACATCCTGAAAAACATGAATAAAATAAGGCTGCTGTTCTTGGTGCAGTCAATCACAACATTAGCCATGGGAATTCAGCTTGTCAGAAATGCTGCTCTTTGGTGTTAAAGAAGAATGAAAAGATGGCATTTTGCTGCTGTGGAATGGTAATGATATGCACAATGGAATCTCACTTCTTGGGTAAGTTCTGCCTCAGGAGAACATGAAAATTACCTGACAAGAACAAATAATGGTAAACATGAAGTGCTTTTCAGTAAAGATGGCAGTGCTTTGAAAGAAATCTTTTTTGATGCATAAAGTAAGGGCTTATGTGAAAGAATTTCAATCCTATACTCAGAAGTTCACTCAGAGCAGTTTTCAATACTAGTACCATAGTGCTAGTACTACTTATGTAGATAATCTTCACAAAATTCATGACAATTTTTCTGGTAATCATCGCAGAGCTTTCTAGGAAAGGAAAAGAAAGGAAAGGAAAGGAAAGGAAAGGAAAAAGCTATATGTGAGATGCACTAAGTCCCAAATATTTAAAGCTAGGGATGTTACTGTGTTTCTACACAGAAATTGTTTTGAATGAAAAACCAAAATCAACTCAACATGTAGGTACTGCTTGCAATCAATGGACATTCTATATTTTGTTTTACTTTTAAACACCTCATCCAAGATAGCTAAAGAATAGCCTTGTGGATGCTGTTTCTCTGATCAGATGGTGGACTAGACCCTAAAACAAGACAGGTTTTTAGTGATCTACTCCTTCTCCCTATCAAAGCCATGTTAACAAGCAACTTCAAACACAAGTGAGTAAAAGCACTTCTACTTTAAAAGTTCATCTGTTATGAATCTGGATAACTCAATTCTATTACTAACTGGCCATTTATAATTTGTATAAACAAAAAATCACAGCAGGATGTGGCTTACTGAGAGATAACCACATGCCAGTGGCTTTGCTTTTATACCCATGAATATTCATTTAAGACGATCCTCTCTCATTGAAGTCGGTGACAAAACATGCACTCCATTCAGTGGGAACAGACTCAGGCCTTAATGCAAGAAACGCATAAAATGGTGTGTCTTCTTCTGTTTCTGGAAACCTCATGGAAACCTATGGGATTCTTGAGCAAACTTGGGACCAAAGTATACAGAATGAAGTAATTTAGTTTGTACTAGTAGGATGGGAAATTCTTTCTAATCATGCTTGAGCTGAATGAAAATCAGACCGTCATATGTTTGAGACTAATAATATTGTAATACATCCTTTTATCTCAGAGTGAAACAAGAGTTGAGACTCCTATTGATTTTGTTATTTTGAAAAATTCCAGTGTAGAAATAAGGAAATACTAAATTTCAGCATTTTCACAACAAAATATTTTCATATGGCCAAACTGAAGTCTTTCACTTAATAAACAGGTCATGTGTCTTTGATGAAGTATCATCCATCTGGTTGGCAAAGAGAGTTAGAAACACTAGCCTGCAAGAGGGAATATGCATATGAAATGTATAGCAAAGCAGCTGCAGAGGGATATTGATTTCAGTATGTGTTGACTTGAAATGAAACATTTCAGATTAGTTCAGCAAACCAGAATATTTGGTTTCATATTCAGTCAACTGGAAAGAATATTTTTTTGGTTTTCCCAATGGGAAAGGGAAGGGATTCTACACAAAGGCTTTTCTCCTGTGAAAAAAAGGGATATTACAACACTACGTTTTCTGTAAGGTTAAAAAAATGCCCCAAACATTTTAATATAAAGTCTTCAGCTAGTTCTGAGGTATATGAAACCCCATGATAGTTCTGCAGGCCAGACCTATCATTAATAAAACACAAAAGAAGTTGCTTCTTGACTGCTCTTTAAAAGTTTTCACCAGAAAGGTTGATGATGCGAGGTTGGTTTTATTTTATGGCTTCTTGTGTTAGTGTGACCAAGATGACATTTGCCAGGAATTTTCTTTTGATGGCCAAGAATTTTGATGAAATAAAAAAATAGAAAAGCTGAAATTAATTACTGCTTTTAAAAGAAATGTTAGATTATCAGTGACTAACTTGGAGACCTTTTGATGGTACAAGGTCCTAGAGTAATTTTTTAAAAGCAATAAGTAGACAACACAGCAAAAGATTACATTTCCATGATTACTGCTTTCCTTCATTTATTTAATATCTAACAAAATATTTTTTCCCCAACATTTGTAAACAACTAGCATTAAATATATTTATAGATAATCTGAAAGGTCAGAAGAGAATAAAACAGAATGGATGAATTTTTCATTAGGTTATGCTCTATACCTTGGTGAAATATGGAAGACTAATTCCTTGCCATTTGCAGCTGCTTAGGCCATTTAAGAATTCTTTACTACAGTAGCATCATTTTGGTTGCATCATTTGGTTTCTTAAATTCCATCTATATTTTATTTCTTTTTTTCTAATTCAAATTCTATTCTCCTTCCTAGACCTACTCAGTACAAACACCTAAACCAAATTTTGTTCATCATTCAAAAGTATAAGGGAAGAAGAAAGAAGTCAGAAAAATCAGCCAGCTTTTCAGGCAACAAAATTTGCAGGCACTTGTTTAGCTGGAAAACATTGCCTCTATTAAATTCCACTAGAATTCACTGACTACAAGCGTAAGGCTGCTATATCATCAGGTTTTTTTTAGCAGAAGGTTTTATATATGAATTTTGTTTGGACAGTTGTGTGAGAGACTGCTGCTTAAGAGCAGTGTAGGTGTGTGACTTAAAAGTGCAGGGAGCAAAAATTGTATTTCAGGAATGAAAGTCCAAATATGTTTGTGTATGTGTTTATGTCAAAATACAGGAAACAGGAGTATTACAATGAAATAATTCAAAAAATATCACACATCCATGGGTTGTTTTATTCAACTGCTTTCTCTGCAATTTATCTTCATTCTTCTGGAAGCTGGTTCTTACGGCTTTAAAAACTGATTACTCAAATAAGTTTATGCAAATGACCAATCCATTTCAATTGCAGATGAGGACCATTAATTTCCCTATAGTGAACACAAGAAATATAATAAAAATAAAGCAAAGTCAGAAGTTTTAGGCAATGTCACTGCTCAAGATTATTTTCCAGTTTTTTTACTGGAATTCTTATGCAATTGTTCCAAAAATCCTTATTCACACAACTATAGGACTTCCTAATATAAGAGAATATTGCCAGGTAAGATGTAACAGCATTCTGCCTTGTTTGCTGGAGTGTAAATCACTCCTTTAATAACAACACTCTTAATGAATATATCCATGTCATTTAGTCTAAGAATAAGCATACAACAACTTAGAGATAGATTAAAAAGTGCTTGGAAAAATACTTGCCAACAGTCCAAGGATCTTTCTGTGCAATTATGTGCCAACTAGTTTTCACACTCAATTCAAATTTTTTTTTTTTGAAAAATGCTGCCGGACAAAACATATTTGGTCAGTAAAAGAACTAGGGACATTATTGTGTGGAAAGGGCTAGGTCAGCCTATCTAGAATAAAATTAACATGAAATTCAAATCAGTATATCTAATATCTTAAAATTTTTTTCTAAGCTCTTGCAAAGTTATGTCTTGGCACTTCTCTGTTTCAGCCAGAACTGAAATCGGAAATGCTGTTCAAAATACTGTTCTTGAACTACAGCTGACCTGAATGAAACAAGGAAGCACTCCAAAGTCACAAGACAGACTGTTTTTAGGAAATTGCCATCTCATTTCCCAGCTGGAGAAGTTTGGATAAGATCAGGTAAACTCTGGAAACTGCAAAACTTCTGGATGTATATCTGAACTGAACCACCAATCCTTTGTGACTCAACTGTTACTGGAGTCCACATTTTGTGGAGACGGCTATAAATAAAATAGTTTTACTTTGAGAAAGAAAGGAGGAAACACAACATACTACACAAATCAGAGGTTTGCCTGCATTATCCCTCAAATTAGAACTGTACTGTACATTCAATTGTACTGATCATAGTGATGTAAATAAAGGGTACATCCCTGAAGTCACTGGAGATAAAGTGGTTTATCTGAGAAAAGATTTCTGGCATATCTGTTCATGACATGCAGAAGTAAACTGCAGACATACTGGGCTTTATTCATCCAGGATATAAACTTCATTGCTTCAATGATATTTCATTAGGAATAAAGTTGATCAACTAATCCTAGCTTGGTTATCTTTTCCTTTACTCACTGTTTTTTTGATGTTGTACTGACACAGTTCATAATGGTGACTCTGTGTTGAAATGGTGCTTATAGTCACGGTGGCTTAGCCTCTCTCAACCATATCTGTTGTTTATCTACGAAGAAAAGCCTGCCTTGCAAATATAGTATGGGTATTATGTAATTTAGGGCTTGAAAATGAAAGTTGTGACCTGGTTTTTCTCTTTAAAAAACATGTGCTGAAGATTAGTATGCACTCTTGCTAAAAAGTGTTAGGCTTTTTATGAAGCTTTAACAATTTTTTTGTACTTTTCATCAGCTTGACATCTGAAAATGAATCAACACCATGAAAAAGGTGTTCTTTTCACTTTAGACAGTTTATAACTTAATCACAGTTAGATTGTTTAAACCAGCAACTGCCTCTATATTAATTTTCTTTAGCAAAATGGTAAACTAATTTCTTTTATATGCATAACCTAGGAATATGAGAAAACACATCACTTATTTAGTTAGTTTACAAAGTAACAGAGGGGTGGGAACTTTCAAGGGACTGGATTGAAATGACATAAAAGTCAGGAAATGACCCCTGCGATGGGATTCCAGAGGCGGCAGATTGGTAACAATGTCCTCTCACAACTTCTGTAACTTTGGACCATACCATCCCAGAACACAGCTGGGGTAGGGGAACCAGCTACCTGAGCTCCAGTGAGCAATAGTTTTGTGAAGTATGATCCCAAAGAACACATCTGTATGTAAAGAGTGGGGAAACAAAAGTGAGTCACAGCTGTCTTTCAGCACTCACGCCAGTGCTAAAAAGGAAGTGTTCATCCCAGTGGACTAATTCAGGATGCCAAAGGGGTGTCCTTGGGGAGTTTTGTTCAGGCAGCGAATCCTGTGCCGGTCAGATAGCGTGCTCCAGCCAAGCTCTCTGCGGCCAGAGTGGTGCGGAAGGGAAGCTGCTCTCCACGCTGAATGGTGCCTTTGTTCGCCCTGCCGCAGCAGTTACATTCTGCAGGCCCTGCAGATACAACAGTGGCTGTATGAGAGCGGAATGGAAATGAGATGTTGGCTCCCCCCAAAAAGTTCTGCTTCTTTCCATTAAAACTGCAAAGGAATTCTGGCAACCGAAAAATAACTCTTCCTACCGAGCAATATTTTCCTGCCTCTAAAAGCCAAAGAAGCCAAAAGCATAAAGTGAAGCTAAAATACGGCCTAGATGGACCTATTATAGGTTGAACATTTTACAAGTTGGTTACCTTCCAAAACAGAACCAAGGCTTGCTGGTAAATTAAAGACAAAAATCATACAGTGGCTCCAAAGCACCTGTAAATCCCTACATTCAGCTAAGCCCTAAAATGCAGTAGAACTGCAATGCCCCCAGGACTGATCTGTTTGCTAAACAAGTTCTTTAGTATGTACCAGTTGTAAAGGTAGATAGTTCAGCCTTTGAGCTGTGCACCTTTTTCAGTCTTTTTCTGGGCCAAAATCCCTGTCTTTTTAAGAAAGGCTATTTTGAAATGACCATAGACTGAGTTCTTCCATGTAGGGGTAAACTGCCAGCAAGCTATGAGATGTGATATTATCTTTTCTAACTAGAGGAAGGGAGTCTCCTTCTTTGGCTACTGTCTAGTGGGAATCAGCCTATTAATAGAAAACTCGCCACTCTGTTTTCATAATTAATTTTAGAAAAACAACATTGAGAGTTTTTTCCTTAATTGTCTGCTTCCATTCAGACCTTGCTTATATTCAAAGCTTATATAAAGGCAAAAAAAAGAATTCTATATATATATTAAATATAAAAATTTCTTTAAAATGAGGCTTTGGGATAGTCTTCTCAGAGAAACTAGAGCTGTATAGCAAATGTGAAGCAAGAACTGTATCATATATTACAACTGAACTATGTTACTACTTGTGGCCTAATTTGCCTTTATATCAAATTTTATGTAACGAAAGGACAGTTTGTTTGCAGTAGCAGAGCTATTTGCTATTGTGATCATTGGTTTGCTTACCATATAGCTGTGATTTGCTCAATGCTAATGTGTGTATTATAGTTCTAAGACTCCCAGTAGTTTTTTTGACTCAGAGTGGTTCCTACAGCCTGTATGATTTCTTTTCTAATACTTTTAGTTAAGGGAACTCATGAAAGAAAAAAATCATACAGTCATGTGGAAAATCTTACAATTTAATTTTAGAAATGCTTCTGTTATGAGCCCTTTTTTAAACAAAAAGTCCCATTGGTGTAAATAAATACAGGATGTAGGATAGATAGAACTCTTCATTTGTAACTGCTCACTCATAGGCTCCAGCTTTGTGTTTTTTCAGGGAAATAAAGGCAAAGTAAGAACCTCATATTCCCTGGCATGGCCTAAGTATATCATGAGAGCAAGCATGACTACAGGAGCAGTTCATCTTTGCAACCTTTAAGTAGCATGCTGATCAAAGCAATGGTATTCATCACCTTCAAGGAGGTGCACAGCTGCGGAAAATATCAGGTCAAAAATATTTAACTGTTCATGAGCACAAAACAACCAAAACTATACTATTATGTACCTTCAGGAAATACTATTAAAAATGAATGCTCTTAGTTTGGGGTGGATGGAATGCTTGAGAGGAACTCTTTCTGCCCACTAGATATCAGCTGTGAATGTGAATGAAGCATGGCATGAAGCATGAAGGATGGTAGCATTTCCAATGAGGTTTTGTGAAGCCTTAAAGCTACAGTTGAAAAGAGAGCTTATTCAAACACAACTGCTGTGCTAGATGCCGAGCCTCGAAAATCTGGAACACAGCAATCACAAAAGTATGTTGAAGAAAATCCTCTGAGGTAGTGATCAACCAACTACAGTTTAAGGACATTTGTTCATACCCATCCCTAGGAAGTATTAATGTCCTGAGCTACATAATAGGAGCTGAACCGAGATGAAAAAATAAAGAAATGATAAATATCCATTTCTCCTAGTACATCTAGTCATTCTTTCAACCTAAGTTAAAAGTTAAACATTTGTAGCTCTTGAAGATACATAAAATATAATCTGATAGAATGAAACAAAGCATTCTTCATAAACTGGTGCAATCAGTAACACATTCAAGATAACATCTGCTACAGTATCTAAGACAGATAATTTTTTGAAAAGTTAAAAGCTTTATTTGCTTATTAACTTGTGGGTGCTTTTCTACACTTGTTATTTACCTAGAGGCTAGAAAAGTAGAACAAAGCCGAGCCTTTATTTGCTTAGCAACCTATCGAGCAATTGCACAGAATTATTTACAAGTAGGTCCAATGGCAGGTCTTTTGAATTGCGTGTTGAGTTTTTGTTTACCTTGCTGTTACAGCAATAATAGCAAGGTGGGGTCATATTCACTCAGTAGGTAGGACCCTAAAATTCTGAATGCTTCATTGTTTACCAAGTCACCAGACACATGAGTGCTGGGTTGGCCCATGTTTACCCAAATCCTGGTCCACTGACAACTAGGTGTGGCTTTATTGGACTGTTACTCATACAGCTTTGACACAGAGGCTCAGCTTCTTAGCTGCAGCGCTTCATGGAAATTATGGAGACATACAAGGATGAATTAATAAATTTATGGCAATACATATTAATTGGGAATGTTTTGATAGTAGTAGCACAATGACCAAAAGCTGGAAGTTAACATTCTGTAACCAAGAAAAAAAATCTATTTGGGCTAACTTTGTGGGCAGCAGTTAAATAAAGGGAACATCTGTTTATCAAAGAAAATGTGCTGCTTCTAATTAAACCATCATCTTTCTTAATGCTAAATTAGTAACTAGGGATGCAGATCATATCCTTAAATAGACAAACTTTAGGACTTCTCTCTGCAGTCTGCTTTATTGTCAGAGAAAAAAAACTCCAAAATTTCCTGTTTCATACTTTGAATAGGTGTTGTCTCATAATTACACTTGTAAGACTGACAGAGACATTATGTAATGCAGTTCTTGCTGCAATGTATGTTTAAAATTGCAGCCTAATAACTTAAGGGAAAATTTGATTGAGTAGGAGTTTAGATGCTGTAAACTTTAACCAAGGAAAGTTGTCATATTGTTTACAATGACAAGAATTTTCAAATACTTTGAATAATGAACAATTTTAAGTACCATAAGTATTAGTTATGATCATAAGGCCTGAGTCTTGGAAGTAAATTATTAAGCTCTGAATGTCTCATGTCCTTCAGCTAAAATAGTTTCATTGCAGAGCTGTCTATTCCAAAGGAATTACGACACTTCCAAGAGAAAAGGAAAATTTGTTTTTAATAGTCATAATCTAAAACAAGAAATCACAATATATACATTTTTTTTAAATTCCCATTGCACTTATTCACAGTGAAGGAAAAAAAAGGAACCTCTGCTCTGTCTCCTAGCAGACAGGTGAGATGCTTGCAAAGATTTTAGAAGGAATGTTTTGTCGAACCTGGTATAAACTGGTTACAATTCTCTTTTGCCCCTCCCTTCCCTCACCATGAGAAATATTCTGTATAGTCAAATCTACAATAACACAGAAGGTCGCAATACAGACCATATCTTAAGATCACTACACATCCAAGAATAATATTCAAGATATTGGTAAAGTCATTAATTTTAACAGTATGATGTCCTGATCTACAGATATAGCAACCTGATTTGGAGGCTACCTGCTTAAAATCCTACTTAAGCAACTATGAACTTTTCCCCTCCACTATCTCCTATTTTAAGAGAACACATCTCAAAACTCATTATATTGAAGCAACAGCCACATGGAAACCTATCATTGCCTCTTGGGATGCTGCTGCAGTTTGTAATTACAGCATCCAACCAATACACATAACACATCCTCCCATAGGGTCAGCCCTTGGGATCACAAGAAACCATTAGATTTTTTGTTGTTGTTTTATATGTGTCCATAGCCATGGGGAACAAGATACTATTTTCTGTCCAGGCTGAATCTGAATTTATGTACTTTCTATATTTGGGTGTTTTTTTATTTGATTGTTTCAAGAAACCATAACTTGATACATTCAAAGAACAGCTCAGAGTATTCAGATTCTTTTAAACTGTCTGAAGGGGATAGAAATATACTGCACAACTACCAGGTATGAATAATCTTAACTACTGACACCAGAAACTTTTTGTCAATAGCCACTCTGGTGGTCACAGTCCATGCTTCATCGAACCTTATAGGCTTATTTAAAAGCAGAAATTTTTTATACTCCAGGACAGCTACCCAGAATAATAAAATCTCTCCCATCCTTGTATTAGATTTACAAATCACACCTTTTTTTTTT
>VXBB01000562.1:108600-123247 GCA_013399915.1 Illadopsis cleaveri | reverse complement strand
TTTTTTCATCTTTTTTTTTTTTTTTCCCTCTTGTTTTTTTCCTCTTTTCCTCTTTTTTGCCATTTCACATCCATCAGAGCACAGTTCCCAGGCTGCTCAGGCTGGGAGCTGGGACTGAGGCAGTCAGAGGTGCCTGCTGCTGGCTCTCAGGTGCCAAAGCTGCAGCAGAGCCCCAGCCCAGCGAGCTGGGGCAGCTCTCAGCCTCAGTTTCCCCGGGGATGGTGGAAGTGTCTCCAGGCAGGCCCAGGAATCTCGGCAGTCACCTTAATGAGCACTGGCAGGAGATTTGCAGCCAGTCAGGGGGAGGTGTCAGGGGTGCTGAGAGGGGCCGAGGGAGGTGTTGGGAGGGGAGGGAGCTGCTCACAGTCACCTCCAGCCAGCTTTGAAGTGACCTGAGGGACACCACCGGGGCCTGAGGCTCCTGTTCTCCCTCCCCTGCCCCCAGAAGTTCTGACAAGGGGACTTGTTTGAGTTGCTCCCACTAAAAACAGACCAGGTATCAAATGTTCCCAAAGCTTTTAAAACAAGAGCTATAAACTGAGCCAAGGCTCAGAACTGATATGGAAAGTTCCCTTCCAGGACAGATTTTCCCAGCGAGGGAGTGCTGGCAGCCACAGCAGCCTCTGTGCACGAGGCCACTGCTCAATGTCACAGGAGCTGAGCTCCCTCCTGCCTGTCAGAACCAGCACAGCCCCCTCCACATCCACACATCTGCAGAGTGCAATCTGCTAATGATCCCAGCCCTCGTGCTTTGTCACTGCCCTGATTTATTGGTTGTGTCATGGTTTGCACTCAGCTGTGAAGAAATCTTGCCGTGACCTCAAACCACGAGACTCCAATTTCCCTGGTGCTGGAGGCCTCTGGCCTGGCCAGCCCAGCCCAGCCCAGCAGGTATTTCCTTGTCTCTTGCTGCAGTTTGTGCTTCCAGAGCCTGGCTGGGAGCTGGGACCCGCTCTGAGCATCTGCAGTGGTTTGTGCCTTCACCAAAGGGTTGCAGCAGCCACCAAAGCCCCCACTCCCCAGAGGTTCTGTGCCTTGAAAATTTGTTCCAAAGCAGCTTCAAACCCTCCAGTTTTCATTATTAATATGGCTCCTTTCATCAGGGTCCACTCATCTTTTTGCTTTCTATTTCTGGCTCTCTACCCTTTCATTGTTTCCCTGGTGCCTCCATGGGAATGGCACTGAGAGCCCGACCTGGCGGCCACAGCAGCTCCTGCTCCCTTCCAGCAGCAGGAATTTATTCCATCAAAGCTTCCTCCTCCAACTGAGGGTTTGTCGTGGGTTTTTTTTTTTTTTTTCCCCCTCTTCGTTTTAATTCCATCTGTATTTAATCCCAGACAAACACAAACAACAATCTCAGCTCCCTAAGGCCGTCGCTTTCTAAATCAGTTACAGCCAACTCCAATTAGCAGGCAGGCAACATGAGCAGCTCCTGGATCTTTGGGAAGGAGCCAGCCCAGAAGGTCCTTTTTCCCCAGACTGTCCCTTTTTTTTTTTTTTCTTTCCTTCTGTAGGACTTGCACCATCATTAGAGTCGCAGGCTGTGCAAGATGAAACACCCTCCCCTTTGCTTGTGCCGCCGCGGGGATGATGTTCCTGGGCCTCATTAATGCTGTTTGTGGCTCTGTGCTCCAGCACCTGAGTCTACCTGCAGCCTTTGATTTATGAGAGGGTCCCAAGGGCTCCACGAGTGCTGAAGAGAGGCTTTATCGGTCACTTTGGCTTCCCTCTTAGCCTGCACTTGAAACTGCTCCTTAACAGCCTCTCTGAGCCGGGCTGAGGGGAGGCAGCAGCGCCAGCTCCTGCCAGGCACAAACCTGGCCCTTCCCAGGGCATGAGAGGAACTCTAGAGATGCCCTGGGGAAGCCTCTCCCTTCTCCTGGAATTACCCTGGGGGAGAACCCGCCAGCCCTCCGAGGAACCCACCACGCTCAACAGGAGCAGCCCATGGAGTTATTGGGTTGAACCTGACTGTGAGTTCGCCATCCTCAGCTGGGTTTGGTGGGAATTGTCTGATCCTGCAGGCTGCTGGGCTTTTCCTGGAATTACCCAGGAAAATGTTATTGTCCCCTGCTCTGCCAGGGCTCTGCTGCACTGCTCCTGCTCACGGGGTGTCTGGAGGGTGCTGGGGACACTGGTGGAGCCCAGTCCGTGGTCCCCGGGCTGAAGGGACATGCTCAGGCAGGAGACACCCACACTGTCCCCCCACAGCCAGCCCTCCCTCCATTAGGGAGCTGTTTCAGGCAAGGATTTCAGATGAAAATCTGTATTTTATGCATTATGGCTCTGCTGTGCTGCTGGACTCTTTAATGTGTTTGCCAGCTGTATCAATCCCAGCCATGGAGGGAACCATTAACCCCAACTGCCTGGAGCGTGTCACGTCCCTGCTGGGACACATCTGTCCCCAGGGTTAGCCCGGGGTGGGGGCCGTGCTGTCCCCCCTCTCCTGTGGAGCACAGAATCACTCAGGCTGCAAAAGACCTTCAAGATCATCAGCCCAACCTTCAACCAGTGCCACCATGCCCACCAAGCCACAGCACAGTGCCACCTCTGCTCCTTTTGTGAGCGCTCCCAGGGATGGTGACCCCACTGTCGCCCTGATTTTTCAGCCCTCTGATTGTTTCACATCTCTACTGAAGCCTTCTCACGCTTGTAACAACAAAAAAAAGACATATTTTGTAAATATGCNGGTCAGAATATGGATTTTAGGCTCCAGGCAATGGCTCGAAGACTGTGGGAACTTAAGTGTTCTCTCAGTCTGGCCTGAGAAATCATAAGGAGGAACCCAAAATAATCTTTGTAGATCTCCTCCTGACACCTGGTGTTTTTCTAACTTGTTATTTACTTGTAAGAAAATGGTCGAGAAGCATTGCTCTAAATGACCAATCACATTGATTGTACCAAGACACTGTGAAAAAAAGTCTGTCTTTCAATAAACCTTTGCTATAAGAACCAAAGAACCAAAGTTTTACGTATCGTTAATTGAGCCGTCCCAAATTGTAACGATACCCCCCAGCAGGCAGGGAAAGGATTTCCCCCGTTCACGCCTTCTCCTGCCACGCAGGGATATCAGAAAGAGCAGGCAGACAGATTTATCCACCTGCCCTACCTGGCAAAACTGATTGGGTCTGACAGACGTGCCGGGGTGTGCCGGCGCATTAACGACCAGTTTAGCATGGAAACGAGCGGAGCTCTGCTCCTCACAGATGTTCGGGGGAGAAGTTTATCTAAAGCATATTTTATGGCTGTGCAGAATGTATTTACATCAGCAGCCTCGAGAAAAAAGTCACTATGGGCTCCTTCCCTAACAAATACACGCAAATTTTTTAAAATCAAATGAAACAAAACCTCCCCCACCCCGAACAAAGCGTGGCATGTTCTACAAACCAAATTCTTTGCTGCTGAGGCGACTTCAGCTCTTGGGTGAGGACTCAAGAGATCACCAGGAAGGAGAAAAGGGTGAGAAGCAGCCAGTCCAGCCCCACACCACCCATCCCTGCGGATCAATCATTCCCAGGACCTGCCTTCCCCCTCCAAGCAAGTGATTTAAGTCCTGTTAATTTAGAGAGATCTCGAGGCAGAGCAGCATTAATGGGCTCCACTGTCTGCAAAGTGCTCGTGCTTAGACACCCACAAAGCTGAGCAAGAGAGGCACCAGGCTAAAAAATGTTCCCTCTCAAGCAAAACAGACTCGCACTTGGATTGCACAGAAATTAAAGCAACAAAAGGTCTCTGAAGCCAATTGCCGTCTAACTGAGGAACAGGCTCGTCACTTTGTGCACCCATCTGGCAGGGACATACTTTCCATTTCAGCAAGTGCGAGGATGGGTGGACAGCGAGGGGAATGTGAAAACAGCAAAAGGGAGGAGAAGAATGCAAACCTGCGGGACAACACTGCTACCCTGTCACGGATACTGTACTCCATTCATATGAAAATCCATACGGCTGCTACTGTTGCATGCACTCTTCTTACACAGCATGAAATTAAAATTCCTCCTCAGTCTCACGTTGCCAGCACTACAGAGCAGCTCCAGAGCGGGCGAGCAGACAATTTATCCTTTGGCTTCCTCAGAGGGGCTTGTGCTGGGATTGGGAGCCAGAGGGGTGAGGGAGGCGAGTCCATTGCCCACGGTGACAAATTCTGCTCCCCCAACAAATCCCAGAGAAACATTGCTGGCCTCGAGTCTGGCTGTTGGTGCTCCTTTCCCAGTGCAGTTTCACGTGCCTAATTCCCCCCCAGGCCCCCCCTGCCACTTCCCGTCTTATCTCCCCAGAACAAACTCAACGTGCGGGCTAATTTCAAGGAGTGTTTCACCCAGAGTCCAGCCAAATGTCAGTGGATCTGCTGGAAATGCAAATTGAGACAATCATGCAAAAGAGGAGGGCTTATGGATTGCGCGGGAGGGCAACGGAAGGCAAATAAAAGCTGACAGGGAGAGGGAGCGGGGAACAAATCTCTGTCTCAAGCTGTTGATCATTTGCACAAACGCCCGGTGAGCAGCAAAGACAGATCCCCAAAAATGCCCAAAATCCCATTGATCATCACTGCTGAATTGCCTGCGTGCCTCCCAACCCCACCTCTCCCCAAGCTCCCAAACCAGCATTTCACTCCCACCATCCCCACCCACTCCACGGGGTGTAAATGACAGGGAAGAGATGGAGAAGGGATCTGGAGCAGAACTGAGGAGCCTGGGAGGGTTTGTTGGTTTTTTAGTTTTGGTTTTTTTTTTTTTTTTGTGATTTCCCAAATTCCAAAGAGCCATTGAGTTGTCAAAAGCAATTGCGGCTCTCAAAGAAAGTGTTTTATTTTGTGCTTTTGAGAAAGTCGGGATAACTGTGAGATCATCTGGGGACAAAGTGAGGGGAAGATGCTGGAGACGAGAACTCGATTAGCTCAAACCCAGCCACAGGAGTTTTTTTCAGATACAAGCAAATTTGTTCGAAGCTTTGCTCATTATGTGTGCAAAGAAACAGCAAGCAGGATCTATACTTATGTGCTGTAACATGATATAGAATTAATCTCCTCAGGTTCCAAAATTCCTTATAAATTGCAAGGGGAGGGGACGGTATCTGCTGTGTTATATTTTATCACACTTTCTGTCAAAATATCGCTGGCAGGGAACCCTTTTTGGAGATGCAATCAGCACCAAAGCCTTGTTCAGGGAGGAAGATTTGAACTGAACAGCAGCAAACTCCAAAGCTCCTTGGGAGAGCTTTGGAGAGAAACCCCTTGGAGCAGGGTTAGTGGGGTCTGGCCTTCTTAAATCACCTCGTTTTATGGCTTTGCCCAGCCCCACAATGGAGCAGAGATGCTCTCAAGTTCTATTAACAGCGCTGCTAATCCAGGCTGGCCCCCAGGGACCACAAAACACTTCCCAAAAGCGTCCCAGGAGAAGTTTGTCACCTCCCAGGTGAGGCGGGGCAGCGCTGGCGTTTCACGCCCCGGCTCACACAGCCCGGACCGGCATCACCCCGCGGGGCAGAGCGGAGCCGGCAGAGCGAGCGGGGCTGAGCTCCTGGTGGCCCCCGGGGTGGGGACAGCGGGCTCCTCCCGTGCCGGCCTCTCTGAGTGCTCACGCTTGGCTGCGCCCCCGCACTTTTGTGAGGCGGCTCCGGTGTTTTTGGCAGCCGCTGAACTGGAAGGAAAAGGGTCTGATTATCTCCTCCAGCACCTCAGTGGTGACCCAGACCACTGACCCCTTTCCTGTCACTCTACATTTGCTCTGGATGTTTTACACAGCGAGGGGGCAAAGCCTTCACAATTGATCCAAAGGCTGCATCCAAAAGCTCCGTGGTTACCGCGGGATTTCTGCTCCGTCTCTTGCTCGGGGGCTCTTGATCTGCCTTTCCTCCTTAGAGGAGAGATCTGGGGGGCAGAGCTGGGGTCAGCACCTCCGGCACAGGCTGGGCAGTTCTCACTCACACAAAAGCTTCTCCACGTCCAGTGTCTGTTTAGAAGCCAGATAATGCAGCCTCCATTTATACCAAAGTCATCTTTGCCACATCACAGAACCCCAGAACGGTTTGGGTCGGAAGGGACCCTAAAGATCATCTCCTTCCAAACCCCCTGCCGTGCTGGGGCACCATTCCACTGCCCCAGGTTACCCAGAGCCCCGTCCAGCCTGGCCCTGAGCACTTGTAGGGACGGGGAGTCCAGATGTTGACCCTGCCCCAAGAGTGAAACAGCTGCACTGGGTTTGTGTTACCTGAGCTCTGAAAACAGCCCTGAAACCACTCACGGCGTTATGTGACACCGAGCCTGGCTCACAGCTTGGCCTGCAGCTTCAGGGTAAAGCTCCCTGCAGCACCCAAACCCCCAAAGCTTCCCAGCCCTGCCTGATGCCAGCAGAGGTTTGCCAGCCCTTCCACAACGAGCCTGGCGTGAGCAGATTGTGTGAAAGATAAAAAAATCCATCTGGATTCCTGCCCTGGAGACAGCCAGGAGAGTTTCTGGAGAAGGCAACCTCGTGTGGGACTGTGCAGAGCCTGCAGCAGCAGCTGTGGGGCCAGAGGAGCGCAGGGGGCTGCACGGGGCTCTGCTCTGGGACACAAAGGACACAAAGCCTTTGCCCAGGAGCTCTGGCCCCAGGCCAGCCCAGGCTGGGAGAAGCTGCTGCTCTGACAGAGGTTTGGCAGCGGGTTTGGCTTTGGGGTGGGTTCATTTAAAGACCTTTGGCCACTAGTCAAGGACACAGGGCTGGGGAAGGGACCGTGGCAGCTTTTCCCCTGCAACAGGAGAGGAGCTGTGGGCTCTGACCCCCTAACCCAGCTCCAGGAATCTTTGTGCAGCCTCGGGCACGTCCCTGTGAACTCCTGTCCGGCTGTAAAATGGAGACAAACTTTACCTTACCCTCCTTTCCCTCCTGTGCCTGCTCCTGGGGGCTGTGGGCAGGGAACAGCAGCACAGTGCTGGAGGGATCTGCTCTGTATTACTGCACAATCAATAAATAATGCCCAGGTCCCTGCTGAGATCCCAGCAAAAAGCTTGAGCAGCAAGAGGCAAAAGGAGGCGAGAAAGAGGAGCTGGCACAGGTGCTCTTTCTGCTCCAGTAAAACTGCATTTTAAAAGGAAAGTGGGACTGGCCAGGCCCTGATGTCTCTTCCAAGACGCTGTGGAGATGTGGGGGTGCAGGAACAGCCCCAGCAAAGAGCTGGGGGTGCAGGGACAGCCCTGGTGAGCTCTGGGCAGGGGGACACCTCAGGGATACGGTGGTGGCACAGGGTCCCCATGGACACAGGGATGGAGATCCACCTGCAGCTTCCCACGCTGCTGGCACAGAAAGGACCCAGCCCGTGTCTAATAAATCCATCCAAGTGTTTTTAAATTAACTGTGGTGCCCCTGGTGTCACCCCCGGGAGCGGCTGGAGCTGGCCTGGCTGCTGGGATGGAATTCAACCCCAACACGTGTGTGCTGTGCTCTGTGCAGAGCCTGTGTTTGCTCCTGCTGACTGGGAGGTGAGGGGAAGCTGCTCACAGCACAGCCCTGCCTGATCCCACACTGAGAACAAGATTCCCTTCAGGATTTTCACAGGCAAATCCCACCTGTGCCCGCTCCACCTTCCTCTCCTGTTCCTTCTCTCAGGAAAAGATGGTGCCTGGCCTCCCCTTCCACCATCTCCTGCTCAAATCAGGATGAACCTCTGTAGCCCTGGTTCCCTGCCTGAGGTGTTTTGGTTTTCTGAAATTCTTTTCCCAGGGAATTTTCTGTAAACAGGAGAAGTGTTTTGGTAAACTGTACCTTTGTTATTCATTCCTTTCCCTAGGAGGGACTTCTTCTTGCTGTCCCTCTGCTCTGACCAATGTGAGTGAAGAGGTTTGTCTGTGTGTCACCAGTGCAATTGGTCTGTGTAGAATAGTATAAAAGGGAAACACATCCCAAAAATAGAGGAGTCATTTTCAGTCTTCTGAATCTCGGAGTCTGTGTCGTTGTGGTGTGAAACAGCATCAAACACCATCCCCTGGAGTGTCCCTGGGTCACACGGCCCCTTCTCTGTCCCTCCCTTTCCCCATCCCTTTCCCCAGGGCCGCTCTACGTGTGACAGCCANCGCCTCAGCTCAGACACACAAAGAGAGTGGCTGGGCAAAGGAAATCATTTGTTTGGACCATTCCAGCCGGCAGCTTCCTGCAGGCCCTGTGGTTAAAAGGTGCTGGGGATCTGTCTGATGGTGCCCTGTGGGGTTTTTATTCCAATGGTGACACCAGAGCTGGGATGATGACTCTGTGAGCTCACAGAGCCCTCAGCAGAGCAGTTCTGGGCTCCCAGGGAATGCCCAAAGAGTGGGAATAGAGAGAGAAGTCTCTGCTTCTCACCTGGTGATGCCTCCCTGCTCCCTCCACCAGCAGCAGCAGCATCAACCTGCCTGTTCCACATCCCCCTGATCTGCTGCACGTGGAGCAGCCAGGCTGAGGGACACCTCGTGGGGGCAGGGACAGGAGGTGAAACTTGTTCTGCTCCTCTCCCAGCGCTGCTGAACACCAGCTAAAACCCAGCACAGCCAGCCCATGCATTAAAAATACCTGCTCCTCTCAGCCCAAACCGCAGCTGTTTAACAGTCCAGTTGGCAATTCCAGCAGAGCATTAGAGCCCCAACGCTCCCAGCCCCTTCAGTTAAGGTGGAGTTGAAATCCCTGGCTCTGGCTGATGCCCCTGGACGCTCCAGTTCACACCCCAAACCCTCAGATCTGTGGGTGGGATGTGGGGCTGAACCCACCCCTGAATTTCATGTCTCCAACCTTGTCCCTCCCCAGCAGCACAGAGCCCCCAGCACGGAGCAGCACCACCAGGAGAAGCAAGAAATGGAAAATCCAAGTGCAGGGAGGCCCCGGAGTGAGAAGAGAGGGACCAATGAAGTATTTTTACTTCGTTATCNGTTGGATTAAAACTCCTTTAAAGTTCTGGCATCCGATCCCCTTTAGAAACCTTCTTTCCCATAGCGGTGCTCACATAAAAAGCCATTTTTTTGGGGGGGAAATTCATCCCCAAAAGGCATTTCCAGCTGCTCCCAGGGCTCAGGAGAGCAGAGTGGGGCAGACCCTGTGAGGGCAGAGCCTGAGGTTTGATCCTGCACGGCCACGGAGCAGAGGAGCCGAGAGCAGTGCTGGGCACTGACACTCAGATCTACCTGCAGGGAACTGAGGTGGGCTAATAATGAGTCAAAAGATGCAAAAATCAGTGGGAGGGATTATTTTCCAGCACTGATGGGAAATGGATCTTGTTGTTCAGACAGGTGCAAAGGAAAACAGGTCCCTCTCCTCTCCCCAGGGCACTGCAGGGGTTTGGAGCTCCCCTGAGCCTGCCCAGATTCACCATCCCTGATGTCCCACCCCAGCAGGAAAATCGTCCCCAGCACCTCAAATCCCTCTCTCCTCCCTCCCCACCCACCTCTCCCTGCAGCCAGTCCTTGCTCAGCACCTCTTTCCTTTCCCTCCCAAGAACGTGAGCCTGGGGAAAGCACAAACCTCACTTTAAACAAAGGCTGACACGTCTTGAAACAATTATTGCCCATCCTGGGGGAGGAGGAGGGCTGGCAAAAGATTATTTTGGGAGATTAGGCCTGGAGCGACTGACAAACTGATATGCAGCAGCGTTTGTTTTTAATCTGAAACAGGTTTGGGATAGAATTGAGGGGAAAAAAAACCAACCCAAACTGCAGCCACCCACTGCCAAGAGCTGCTGGAGGCAGGGGAGTGCAGGCAGCAATGCTGATGTGCCTCTGTGCCACCCTCTGCCCCACGGGACACGCGTCCCTGTCCCCAGCAACGCCTGGAACGTGCCCTCCCTCCCTCCCCGGGGCAGGGACAGACCCACGGACACACAGGAGAAGTTGTGCCGCTCCTGGGGCATCACCCACAGACCCCCCAGAGCCCCCCAGAGCACAGGGCTGGGCTGGAGCCTTGCACTGGGACTGGTGGGAGGTGAGTTTTTTGCATTGGGCCGCTCCACCAAAGGCAAAACGTTTTCAGTCATTGTTGGGTTTCCATTATTGGGTGTTTTGTTCCTGTCCAGCACAGGGGCAGGGTCAGGGGCTGCACCCCACAGCTCACAGTCCATGGGGACAGCCCCAGCCCAGGGATTTCCTGGGCTTCAAGCCCTGAATCGCACCAGTAAAAACACCAGCAGATGATCAGGCACACACCAGCTGCGGGAGGAGCGGGGGAATTAAATTAATCCCCTCGTTATCAACCTGACCCCTGGAAAAATCTGAAGGAATGGCTGTGAAGGTTCAGGGCACTAAAGCCACCAGCTCAGCCACCCCAGCATCTGCCAGGGCAGCGGGGCTGGGCTCTGACCCCCTGCCCCAGCTGCCAGCGGGGCTGCAGGGCCGGGCTGGGCTGCCAGGGGGGACAGGCTGTGCTGCCAGGCAGTGCCACCAGTGGGGACACGCAGTGCCACCAGGCAGTGCCACCAGTGGGGACAGGCAGTGTCACCAGTGGGGACAGGCAGTGTCACCAGGCAGTGCCACCAGTGGGGACAGGCAGTGTCACCAGTGGGGACAGGCTGTGCCACCAGGCAGTGTCACCAGTGGGGACAGGCAGTGCCACCCTGGCAGTGCCACCAGTGGGGCCGGGCTGTGTCCCCCAGGCTGTGCCACCAGTGGGGCTGGGCTGTGCTGCCAGGCAGTGCCACCAGTGGGGACAGGCTGTGCTGCCAGGCAGTGTCACCAGTGGGGCTNCCACACGGCAGAGTGGAGCCGGGCTGGCAGAGTGGAGGGATTTGTGTCCCTGCAATCCCACCCCCTCTGCTGAGCTGCTGCCAGGAGCCCTCCTGGCACCGAGGGGCTGCTGCCAACAGATCCCCTGGAAAGGTTTGGGGAGGGGGGGAAAAAACAATGGGGGAAAAAAAAAAAGGAAAAAAACGCCTCTCCTTCTGGAGATGAATATCTCCAATTTAGTTTGTTTGAGAGAGTAACAAGCAGGGAGCCAAAGGCAAAGAGCTCTGGCCCCCAGCCCGTCTCCAGCACGGTCCTGGTGGTCCTGGCTGGGATGGAAGTGGCAGCACACCTGGGGAGGGGGATTAGCACGGGGGGTGCTCCCTGTTATCCCCACTCCCGGCACAGCCAGGCAGCTGAAAGCAGATTTATCTGCTGGATAATAAAGGCGAAAGATTCTCAAAAGGGACGAGTTTGGAGCCAAATCGCCAGGCTCCTGCACTCCTTTCTCTAATCCCTCTCAAAACTGTCAGTATTAGACGGGGGGAAGGGGAAAGCTGGGGGAAAAGGGGGAGGATTGAGGGGCATCTTCACCCAAAAAGCAGCAGAGCAGCCGTGGCTGGAGCTCCTGTGGCAGCCAAAAGCTGCAGAGGTGCCCCCGAGGCACAAAGAGGGGATTAAGGCTGAAAAGCTGCAGCCAGGCAAGGCTGGAGAGGATGGGAAGAGCGCAGGGGAAAAAATCTTCCTGGAGGCCTGGCAAGGAGATGCAGCGACCATCTGGGCCAGGGGAGGGAGGGCAGGGTGCCAGGGCAGCCATGGGAAGGAGCAGCCCGGGCAGGGGAGGGCAGGTCCTCCCTGCTGCCTGTGCAGGAGCTGCTCCCAGCCTCCTCTTCCTCCTCAGAACGGGGAGAACACGAGGCTGGGGCTGCCAGAGGGGCACAGACACGTCCGTGCCGTGTGGAGGGTTTGTTCACCCAGCCAGAGAACGGCCTGTGGTGGAAGGGAGCTCAAATCTCATCTCATTCCATGCCCAGGGACACCTCCCACCGTCCCAGGGTGCTCCCAGCACTGTCCAGCCTGGCCTGGGACAATTCCAGGGATCCAGGGGCAGCCACAGCTTCTCTGGGCACCCTGTGCCAGGGCCTGCCCACCCTCCCAGGGAAGGATTTATGCCAACATCCCATCTAAACCTGCTCTTTTCAAGGCTGAAGCCATTGCTGTCCCAGCCTGGAGGCACCAGCAGAGCACGGAGCATCCCCAGCTGTGCTGTCACAGCCCAGCCCAGCCCTCGGAGCCTCCTCATCCTCCCAGGCCCAGGGCGAGGCTCTCCCTGCCCTGGGGCAGCCGGGGATGCTGCGATGGACACTTGGAACAGTGTGGTTTGATCCAGGCCCAGCTGGTGCTGCCCTCACCTGCCCCAGGCCATGGGAAGTGACAGCAGCTTTTTGGGACGGGGATGGATGATCCCTCGTTGGGAACAGGACCAGGAGCTGGTGACTCGTTTGTCACAGTGCCCTGAGCAGCCATCAGACGGTGACGACTCCTCCAAGGGCTGAGGCGGGTCAGGTTCAGAGCAGGGACCCCAAAGGGAGAGCTCTGGCTGCCCCCAGCACAGCCCCGCTGTGGGGTCCCCTGTGCCATTAAAGGAATTTCCAAGTGCCCTGCCCTGGAAAAGTGAAAATTAAAGATCCCCGTCCCAGGTGTAACAAAAGGCTTCTCCCCCATGGATCCTTGCAGACATTGTGCAATCTTCTCTCTGGGTTTCTCCAGTCCCTCACCCACCCCATGGTGTCCCCTTTCCCATTTCCCCACTGGCTTTGGGGCCTGGTGTTCTGTTCCTCTCTTCCCTGTGGCCACTTGCCCCCTGCCCTGCCCCCTGTACCCCCCACAAACCTGAGACCCTGCATAACTGAGAAAAACCACATTTTCTCCTTCTTTTGCTCCGGATTCGCCTTTGGCACAGGGAATAAACACCTGCTGGAATTAATCTGGGGCTGGGAGCGTTCTGCCTCTCTGCTGAGCCACCCTTGTAACGTGTGAGGATGTGTGAGCTTTAATTGCTGCCTGAATCCTTCTCAAGCAGTTTCTCCACTGGAGAGGCTGACTGGGATATAGAAAGGCCGTGGCTGCACCCCAAAAAAGACACACTGTGACACCCCGGGAGGATCCTGCTGTGCCTCTGGAAAAAGGGAACCCCGAGGTGCTGGGCTCCCCGATCTGCATTCACTGCAGGCACCTCTGCTCTCCCCGGCAGGAATCAGAGCCTCATTGGTATGTGAATTATGAATGAAACCTTCAGCTTTTCAACTTTTAACCTGTGCGTTTCTAAGAAAGTCTTAATTTAGCCAAGAGACGCGGCAGGAAAGAACAATGGTCCAGGGGGAGGCGCTGGATTTGCTGGGCTTTTAAAGCACACGCCGGTTTCGCATGAATATTTCCTTCGCTGAGCCATTCCCAGGGGCGAAAAGAAACCCTGATCTGCGCTGACCAAAGCCGAGGGCTGAAATCTGCGTTACCCTGAGCCCGTGGATGAGCCTGATTGACACCGACACCGACACCGGCCCCGCTCCAGCCCCAGCTCCTCCCTCCGCCAGGTTTCCGATTTCAAGGCACGCTCCGGGATGCTTCGGTGGTGAGCGAACCCCGAGCATCACCCCGAACGTGTTTGTGAATTTATCCCCGACCCGCGGCACCCAGAGCCGGGGCCAGGAGAAACCTCCGGGAAGGAGCAAAACGGAATTCAGGGGATTGTCTGGACAGGGGTCAGGTCACACCAAAGAAAACCAGGGTGGGTCAGGTTTACAGCCCTCATTAGAAGCATACAGCCCTCATTAGAAGAATGAACTGTATAATGAAGAGGTTGGAGGTGCTTTGCCAGGGCCGGGGAGGGGCTGTTCAGCCTTTGAAACCCTCCCCGGTTTCCCCTCCGCTGGAGCTCACCCAGAGCTCGCCTCGCTGACCGGAGCTCAAGGAGGTTTTGTTGATTTTCCAGACAACCTCGGGCACATTTGCTGCCACCAGAGCTGGCACGGAGCTGGGGCTGAGCAGAGCCAGGAGCAGAGTGAGCCAGGGAATCCAGGCTGCTGCCCTGCCAGGGAGCATTCCCCGGGAGATGGACTCTGGGAATGGCCTGAGGAGAGAACCCAAACTGCAAAGCCCAAAGCCAGCCCAGGAGGAGCACAGAGGTGTCACAGGAAGGGCAGGGCACAGGAACCCGGAGTGGTTTGGGCTGGAAGGGACCTGAAAGCTCATCCAGTGCCACCCCTGCCATGGCAGGGACACCTCCCAGTGCCCCAGGCTGCTCCCAGCCCTGCCCAGCCTGGCCTGGGGCACTGCCAGGGATCCAGAACCAGTCTGAAATCATCCTGTGAGTCCTCCAGCTCCCAGAGGTCCGAGCCCTGAGGGCAGGACCTGCCATGGGCCGGGGTGGAGCAGGGCTGAGCACAAACAGCAGCCAAGGAGAGCTGGAGAGGAGCAGCCCCGGGGCTTGCCCACCACCTCCGCTGCTGCTCAGGGGGAAGAAGCAGAACTGGGGCAGGAGAGGCAGTACCACGCTTGGGAGTGCAGGGATTACAGATCATGAGCCAGCAAAGCTCCTCGTTTTCAAAGGAGGGGGAAAAAAAAAAAAAAGCTTTAAAAAAAGTAAAAATCAATCGGCCACAAATTATAAATAAAAGAGATGAAAGTTAAGAGTGGAACGAAACAAAGCCCCAGGTGGCCTCTGCCTGGGGCACTCCTGCTAATTTTAGTTCCTCAGCTCTTCCCGGAGCCGTCTGGTTCCATGACTGCACAGTTTGAGAGCATTTACTGCAACTCCCAAAAATGTTCCACACAGGGATGGTCCAGCCTGGCTGGTGGGGGTGGAAAGGGAAGGTGAGGAAGGGGCCTGTGGGACCCATCCCTGCCGTGACAAACCCAGTGGGGTGGTGTGGGGTGGCCCAAGAGCTGGCTGGCTGGTGTGGGGGAGCTGAGCTGGGCCAGGGAGTGCAGGGGGGG